>CBVK0103924576.1:0-11616 GCA_900067695.1 Picea abies
GTAGTGTGTCCCCTGTCATAAATAAAAAGGAGGCTTTAGGTAGATATTTTGCAAGGAGAGCTCATGCAAATAAATCCACCATCGTTTGATAGAGAAAATAAGACAGGAGAACATGTTGAATCCTACTTGTTGAGTGTGAGAAAATATTTCTAGTTGTATGATTACCCATCACATGTAGAAGCCAGGATTGTAGTCTACGATCTTCAGGGAAAAGCATCTATGTGGTGGAATAAATTCAAGCACATTGATGAAAAGAGAATTTCTTGTAATCGATTCAAGAAATATTTCCAGTAGCATTACTCGTCAAATAATTATTATGAAAATAAGATGAAAGATTTCTTTGAACTCAAGTTGAGGAGCATGAAAATGGATGAATATGAAAAGAAGTTCTTTGACTTGCTGAAGTATGTGGGCTTCATAAACGATGAGAAATTTAAAATCCAAATGTTTCTAAGTGGTTTACCCTCCTTCTACAGTGAAAATATACAATATGACAACCCCAATACTTTGGAGGAGGCCATAAGGAGAGAAAATCATCTTCATGAGAAGAGTAGAGGAAGACTAGCTTTCCAAAAGGCTTGGGATGAAAAAAATAAAGGAAATATGGATCAGAGAAAGAAAGGATTCAAGTCACCTTTCGTCAGGAATAAATCTCAAGCATATCAGCAAGAACAATCAATAGAAGGTGAACATAAAATGACAGATTACTTGGGGAAAATGCCAAGGAAGCATCCTATAAAGTGTTGGGGATGTGAATGAGATCTCTTGTATAAGGATTGTCCTCACAAGGGGGATAGAATGAGGACTATGCACACTATTTAGGAAGCTGATATATTGGATGATGTGGGAAGGAGCATGCCAATTATTTATGCAACATTGGACACAACATAAGAAAACTAAAAATTTCACATGATTGAGGTAGAAGGTAACATTGATAACCAACCCATAACTATTTTGATTTATTCTAGAGATAGTCACAACTATATAGATCCAAAAATAGTTGAAAGGTTTAAATTGAAAACATGTAAACATGAAAAGTCTTGGTTGGTTCAACTAGCCAATGGAACTAAGAGGAAAATTAATGAACTTGTCAAAGATTTCCCCGTAATCATGAATGGATTTGAAACTAAGGCAGATTTAAACATCACACCACTTGGGTCATACAATTTCTTAATTGGTATGGATTGGTTGGAAAAACATCATGTTGTCCAAGATTGTTACAACAAGGATTTCACATGCCTTGATGAAGAAAGAAACTCAAGGATGGTGCAAGGTATTCCAAGGTCTATATCCGTTAGAGAGATTTCATCATTGCAGCTGAAAAGGAGTTTTAGGAAAGGATGCAAAATATATGCAGCGCATATGGAAGAGACATAAAAGGATAAGGAGCCAATTCTCGAATATTATCCAATAATAAAGGAGTATGAAGATGTCTTTTTGGATTTTCTAGGATTGCCACCCAAGAGAGATATTGATTTATCTATTGAATTGATGCCTGAAGATTCCCTATTGTCCAAAAATCCCTAAAAAATGAGCACACTAGAGCTGAAAGAGTTGCATATGCAACTAGAAGAACTATTGAATAAGGGGTACATATGCCCAACTATCTCACCTTGGGGTGCCCCAGTGCACTTTGTGAAGAAAAAGGATGTAACTCTGAGCCTATGTATTGACTTCATATACCTTAATAAGGTCACGGTAAAAAATAGGTACCCTCTACCATGGATTGATGATATTTCCGATCAATTGAAAGGAGGAAAGATATTTTCTAAGATTGACCTAAGGTCATGTTACCATCAAATGATAATTAGAGAAGAAGACACAAACAAGAAAACATTTAGGACAAGTTATGGCCATTATGAGTTTGATGTATCTAATGAATGAAGTATTCATATATTACCTAGAAACATTCTTCATTGTCTTCTTGGATGATATTATTTTCTACTCTAAGACAAAGCATGAGCATGAGAAACATTTGAGGATGGTGCTGCAAGTGTTGAGAGAGCACCAATTTTATGCCAACCTAAGAAAGTGCACTTTCTATCCAACACAAATTCATTATTTGGGACACATCGTCTCAAAGGAAGGCATAGTGGTGGACCCTGAAAATATTGAAGAAACAAAAAGTTGGCTAGAGAAAAAGAATGTATCAGAAGTGAGATCCTTTATGAGATTAGTTGGATATTATAGGAGATTCAATGTAGATTTCTCCAAAGTTGCAAATCCAGTCACTTCATTGTAGAATAAGGGAACAAATTTTGAATGGACTACTAAGTGTGAGGAGAGTTTCCAACACTTAAAATGATTATTGACTAGTGCACCTATTCTAAAATTTGCAAATACAAATGAAGATTTTGTTGTATGCACAGATGCATACAAGGAAGGACTTGTTGGATTCCTTACACAAAATGGGCATGTCATATGATATGAGTCAAGGAATCTTAAGGAGCATGAAATAAATTATGCTACTCATGACTTAGATTTGCAAGCCATAGTTCACGCCTTAAAAATGTGGAGACACTATCTCATGGGAAGAAAGTTCAAGCTAAAGACAAATCATAGTGTTCTAAAACACTTGTTCAAATATCTGACACTAAATGCTAAACAGACTAGATGGCTAGAATTTCTCAGTGAATATGACTTCAACATAAAGAATATCAAAGGAAAAGAGAATAAAGTGGTTGATGCACTCAACAGGAGGGTGCATGAAATGCATGATGTAGCCATTAGCATGTATTGTTCAGATTTAAAAGGAATAATTTTGGAAGTGATAACATTAGACCAATTTTATGCACATGTTACAGAAGGCTTGCAACAATAAAATATACCACTAAAATTTAAAGACTGTAGGTTGGGGAAGGATGGAATCCTCTTCTTTAGAGACAAAGTTTATGTTCCTAACACTCAGGACTTAAGAAATTTAGTGTTGAAGGAGATGTACAATGTACCATATGTTGGTCATCCATGATACCAGGAGATAATTGTAGTAGTGAGAAGCCAATGTTTATGGCTAACAATGAAGAAATGTGTGGCTGATTACATAGCTAGGTGCATGGAATGTCAGAAAGTGATTATGGAGCAAAAACATCCAACATGATTGTCACAGTCATTTCCCATTCCTGAATGCAAATGAGAGGTAGTTATGATAGATTTTATCACTAATTTTCCAAGAAAAACAAGGCATCATGATTCCATCATCGTAGTAGTGGAAAAACTTATGAAGGTTGTACATTTTATTCTGGTGTAAACGACTCACAAGAAAACCAACACAGTAGATATATACATGAAGGAAATCGCTAGGATACATGGTGTGCCTATGGAAATAGTGTCAGATAGAGATCCCAAGTTCACTTCCAACTTTTGGAAGTGATTGTTTAAGGGATTTGGGACTAATTTTAATTTTAGTATAGCATATCATCTAGAGTTAGATGGGTAGACATAGAGGACTAATCAGATAATCAAAGATATGTTGAGGATGTATGTAATGGAAAACCCTTCCAAGCAGGAAGGATACCTTCATCTAGTTGAGTTTGCTTACAATAATGGGTATCTGACATCATTGAATATGATCCCATTTGAAGCTTTGTATGGAAGGAAATGCAACACACCAGTGAGATGATCCCATTTGAAGCTTTGTATGGAAGGAAATGCAACACACCAGTGAGTTGGGATAACCCAACATATAGAGTAGTTGTTGGGCCAAAATTGATAAGGGAAATGGAAGATAAAATGGTAAAGATTAGACATAATTTAAAGGTTTCACATGATAGGAAAAAGAGTCATGTAGATAAAAACAATACATACATGGAATTTAAAGTAGGCGAGCATGTGTTTTTAAAAGTAAAGGCTAAAATGAGCTCTCTAATATTGGGAAGTTTCCAAAAGTTGGTAGCAAGATATTGTGGGCCATTTGAAGTTTTAGAGAAGATAGGCCTAGTTTCATACATGCTTGAATTTCCTACATCCATGATAATTCATAATCTGTTTTATGAGTCTTTATTGAATAAACATGTTCTTGATCCTAACCATGTGATTGATTGGACTATGATCCAGGTGGAGCACAAAGGGGAATTTTGGGTGGAACGAGTGCACATCTTGGAATGAAAATTCAAAGTGCTCTAGAAAAAATCCATTGGGATGGTAAATGTTCAATGGAATTGCTATGGTCCTGAAGATTCCACGTGGGAGCATGAGAAGACCGTGCTGGAGGAGTACCCGCAAAGTTTTGAAAATTTTGAAGAAAGTTGAATGTACATAAGTATGCAAGGCTCCAATTTGGCAACTGGAGTTCTTGGAGCCACATATTGGAGAGTTCTTGTCCAATATATGCTGTAGTCCTACAAGGGAAGTATTATAGCTTGAGGGACTACGACGCAAAGAAGGGGATACACTTCCTTGGGTTGTGCAAGATGCTGAGAATGAAAGATTGATGGTTGGAATTGTTGTAGGAGTTGAACTTGCAAACATTACAAGTATTATGGTGTAAATTATATATATGTATACCGATATGGTGTCACACATCAAGAATAGAGCAATTTGTAGGGGGTGGGGAATGTAAAACCCCCATTTATAATCCATGTTTTAGCGATGTGTAATTAAATACATTGTACGACCACGAGACCAAACATGTAATTTTAAAAATTGTATATGATCATAATAATAAAATAAATATGACACTAGCTGTGGGTGAAAATAGACAAAGTAACTGGGGGATAAGTTTTCACAAGAGAGGGGAATGTATAGGAATGTCTAAGAAGGGGTCCAAGGAAGGGGGTGGGGGGGAGAATTGTTCATGGGTATTAATTCCAACCCACTTTCCTAAAATTATTACCTTGAGTGAACCTTCTAATTTCCTTCTAATTTTTTTTATTGTTGTGCATGAACTCTAAGTCTTAGAAAAATATATTTTGTTCTAAGAATGATAAATTAGTTGGATTCATGTTTTAATAGTGTTGTTAGAAGCATGAGCGTTTCCATCATTTTTCACTACATTTTAATTTAAATGGTATCAATTGTTTTTATGGGTTATGTAGTGGGGTCACCACAATTTCATTATGAACCTCATTCATATTTATCATCTATTTCTAACCATTCCCATGGGGGTTAACACCTTTATAATTGGTTTGTTTTTCATTTGTTGTGCTTATCACTACACACACTATTTTTCCTAATGCCTTGTTTCATTTTTAAACATTATTCTTTCCACCTTTGCATCCTTAACTACCACTTACCTTTGCATTACTTGTTTCTACATTTTAGACTTACCTTGCCTTGGAAGAGACTTGATAATGAGTCTTCGTTTCTAGCCTAGTACCTTTTTTGCATTATTTTTTCATAGGTATGTTCCATGTGCTTGGAACATAATTGCATGCCATGCAACACTCATTTCTTCCACTACACTGCGTAATTGTTTTTCTCTTTTTTAGGATATTCTAATATGAAAAGGAAAAAATAACATTTAATTTATAAAAAACAAAGAGAGGGGGAGAAGAATTGAGATCTTCATGGTGTTCTAAATATGAAGCAACCAGTCACCTATGTCATCTTTGAACAAAGAACTTGTATTGTGTCAATGTTTCACAATTTGGGTTTTAGTAATGCCTTAGGAGTTGTCCCATGATTATAATTTTTTTACACACCTCTGATTGGTTACTCATCTAGTCACTATGGAGATGGCCTCAATGCCTCCTATGTTGTTAGCTTATATCACTGGTTTCTTTTGGTATCTATTGTTTCTCAATTCATTATTGTATTGTTCTTATGTTCAAAGGATGTTTTATCCTAAGTTGGAAATTCCTCAAATTTCTTAACCATCCATGTCATTCTTCCATATTATCAAGTTTCTCTTAGTTTTTCATCATTCCCAGTTTTTTACTCAGGCTAGTGTGGAAGGATTCAACATTTCCTTCTCATTGGAAAGTCTTCTCCTAAAAACTACGACACATTTCTTAAGGAGGGAGAATTAGTGTTGTAACACCCTATCACTTTATTTCATCATTGGTTTTTGGCCTTATGCTCATTAGAGATTTTCATTATTGATCACTATTTGAGTGGTTTCCCCTATGTTTGATGGGAAAAGTCACATCCCGTAGTTAACACCCTATCACTTTCTTTCATCATTGGTTTGTGGCCTTATGCTCATTAGTGATTTTCATTATTTATCACTAATTGAGTGGTTTACCCTATGTTTGGTGGGAAAAGTCACATCCCATAGTTATGAGATCATGGGGGCTGAGTACAATCAACCTTGGAAAATGTGATTCAACTCTCATGGGTAAAAGGGAAATTTGAATGGCCATTGTGGGCAGGTTTTGCATGTAGGTTTTGGAGCAGCAAGGGAGTGGTGGGAATTTGAGCTTGAAGGAAACCATAGTAGGTGTTGTGAGTACATTTTTGGATCTCTTGTTGCATGAAGAAGTGGGTTTTTAGGCATGTAGAGAGGGATATTTATGTGTGAGAGATTTTCCCTTTAACAATGGATTGTTCTGTTACTTTTCTTGAGGTAGCTAGCATACTTGAAGTCCCCAAAAATAGATATTCCTAGCCAACATTGTGTTGGAGCCTTATAGGGAAGTGGGAAGGCCTAAGGGATTGTGTGCATTGAAGGGGGATCCCTATTACTTGGGTTGCATAGGTTGAGGGAAAGAGAGCTGGAGGATTGGTATAGCTCTAGGAAAACTAGTTTGTTGTCGGAGTGAACTGGACTATGAGAGACACCATGTTTTTTGGATTCGTAGCCCCAACTTGAGGGTGATATTTTGTTGATATTTGGAGCAGTAAATATACAGATGAGAGGAACGTATATCCCCTGCATTCAGTTTCCCATTTGTTGATTTAAAGGTAAGTGTTTTTGTCTCTACTTAACAATTTAATTCATTTTTTTTATTGTTGTGAATGAACTCTGATTTTTTAGAAAAATATACGTTTTTCTAAGAATGATAAATTAGTTGCATTCATGTTTTAATAGTGTTTTTAGAAGCATGAGAATTTCCATCATGTTGCACTACATTTTAATTTAAATGGTAGCATAATTTTTTTATGGGTTATTTAGTGGGGTGACCACAATTTCATTATGAACCTCATTCATATTTCTCATCTACTTCTAACAATTCCCATGGGGGTTATCACCTTTATAATTGGTTTGTTTTTCATTTTTTGTGTTTATCACCACACACACTATTTTTCCTAATGCCTTGTTTCATTTTGCCACATTATGCTTGCTACATTTGCATTCTTAATTTCCACTTATCTTTGCATTTCTTGTTTCTACATTTTAGAATTACCTTTCCTTGGAAGAAACTTGATAATGAGTGTTCGTTTCTATCCTATTACCTTTTTTTCATTACTTTTGCATAGGTCTGTTCCATGTACTTGGAACATAACTGCATGTCATGCAACACTCATTTGTTCCACTACACTATGGAATTGTTTTGTTCTTTTTTAGGCTATTCTAATATGAAAAAGACAAAAAAACATTTTATTTATAAAACAAAAAGAGAGGGGGGAAAGAATTGAGATCTTCATGGTGTTCTAAGTATGAAGCAACAAGTCACTTATGTCACTTTTGAACAAAGAACTTTTATTGTGTCAGTGTTTCACAATTTAGGTTTTAGTAATGCCTTAGAAGTTGTCCCATGATTATAATTTTCTTACACACTTCTGATTGGTTACTCATCTAGTCACTATGGTGATGGCCTTAATGCCTCTGATGTTGTTGGCTTATATCACTAGTTCCTTTTGGTCTCTATTGTTTCTCAAGTCACTATTGTATTGTTCTTATGTTCAAAGGATGTTTTTTCCTAATTTGGAAATTCCTCAAATTTCTTAACCATCCATGTCATTCTTCCATATTATCAAGTTTCTCTTCGTTTTTCATCATTCCTAGTTATTTTACTCATGCTAGTGTGGAAGGATTCATCATTTCCTTCTCATTGGCAATTCTTCTCCTAACAACTACGCCACATTACTCTGGGGGGAAGAATTAGTTTTGTAACATCCTATCACTTTCTTTCATCATTGGTTTGTGGCCTTATGCTCATTAGTTATTTTCATTATTGATCACTAATTGAGTGGTTTCCCCTATGTTTGATGGAAAGACCTTTATTCACATAGTGAGATTCATGTTGTTCCTTTGATTTCATTTTCATAATTGGTGTCATACTCACCTTTTTCAACAATCTTCATTATCAATTACTATTCAAGGGGTTTTATTTGTGCACTATTTTCATCTGGTGCATACAAAAAATGTACTTGGTGGTGTGTTTTATCTAGTAACTTATTGTCCAAGACCTTAAAAACTGTTGGCCCTCGACCAAGTTTTGGGATAACCTTGGTCGCGTTTGACCATTTTTGGGACTTCGACAGGCTGGTCGAAGATGGAGCACCAGGTGAAGCAGAGATCGTGGGATATCGCCCTTTTTGCAGGCTTTTTGGGTTTTAGGGTTTATGTAACGGGTATGATGTGTCAGCCCATGGGTTCACCCATGTTTAGGCCCCTTTTGTAATGTATAAATAAGTAGCTAGGTGATGTAAGTAATGGATGATAAGTGCTAGATTTTGATCTATGCGTGTTAGAGCTCATTAGCTTAGTGCATGACTAGAGTATGTTAATACTTGCAGAGCTGAGTGCAATGATTGTAAGTGCTTTGTGCATAGACTATGTAAGGATTTGTGCTTTGATCTAACTTGGGGAAGGAGGATTCGGCGAGGTGCACACATATCTCTTGTCCTATGCAGAATTGGCTTTGTGGCTTGGTGCATGTAAGAAGATTGAGAGAGACTAATAAGAAGAGAAGAAGATTGGTGGACGTAGCCCCACATTGGGGTGAACCACGTATATCCTATGTCGATGTGTTTTGTACTATGATGTTAATATTGTTTATGTATTTAATTGCTTAGTGTAATAATATTGGTGTAATAGGTAGATCCATTTATGCTTAGTGTTTTATACATGAATGAATGATTAGATCTGCTCTGATGTTATCTGCTGAATGGTTAGAGGTGCTTGATCTTGGTTGTTACTGTGTCGATCTGTAATAAGGGTTTAACCTACAATGTGAATAAGGGTTAAATACTAATGAATGTTAATTGCTAAGTGCTCTGTTAAGTATTGTGATCACAGATCTGTGTCCCATCTAGGTTGTAGACACATCCATTGATGTTTAGTGCTTAGTATATGAATGAATTCTAGATCTATTCAGATGACCTATGCTAACTGATTAGATGTGCTTTGATCTTGATTACTATTGTGATGTTCTATAATAAGGGTTTAACGCATGATGTGAATAATGGTTAAATACAATGAATGTTAATTTCTAAGTTCTATGTTAAGCATTGTGATCACAGATCTCTGTCCCAGCTAGGCTGTACACACCTGAGTCTTGCATCCCCCCTTGCCTCTACCTTGAGTGAGACTTCATCTGCTTCGCAGGTGTTGCTGAAAGGGCTGGTAGTTAGGTTTTTGTTGGTGCATTGTTGAAGCGTTGAACCTTGGGTCTTCCCCTGTGCCAACAAATGGTTCATTTGTCAAGACCTAAAACTATGATTGTTGGGAATTGAAGAAAAGAAAAAGCTCTGTGTATAGATATTTTGTTGTAGTGCGTAGTATTCTACTTGACTTGTGAATCTTTGTGCTAAGAAGAGAAGTCCGATATGAAGAAAAAAGGTAAGATCTTAAAGCTTTGTGCTCTGGAAAAGGTAATCTAAGTGGAAATTTTTGCTTCGCAAGTATGAATCTAGGTATGTTTGATATATTTTGTCCTAGTCTGAAAACTAGGGCACGACTAGAAGAAAGAAGATTTGATATGAATAAATTTGATAGATTTAGTGAAAGATATGTTATTCCTATGCATAGAAAGAATTTTTGGACTAACAAGTGGATGCAGGACCCTAGAAGGAATTTTGTAGATTGTAGGTCCATCAATGTGATCCCAGTGCGCAGTACAAGAAAGGTTGGGGATCGTTTAAGAGAAAGAGAGGATTAACACTTTGTTATATTTGCAGAAGACTGAGACATCTTGCTAAGGAATTCCCTGGTACAGGTCCTACTTGTCTTTGTTGTAAAGATGTTGATCATGAGGTTTTGGATTGACCTAGAATGATTGCTAGAGTTGAAAATATGAACATGAGACAAGAAAACTATGAAGAAGGTCAAGAGACTAAGGATATACTAGAGCACCAGAAAGAATTAGAGACTATATTATTGCAGATTAAAGAAACACTGAATGATCACAGAGACATCAGTTTGCCAGAGATCTTAAAAGAGAAGGAGTGCATAAAAACAATAATATGAGACTTCGACATAGACTGTGTATTGGATGAAGAAACACATGTGAATATCATGCCAGAAAGAACTTGGGAAATTTTGGGAAAACCTGCTATGATTCCTTCAATAGGAGGGATAGGATTGTTTAAAGGAAAGATGATAACCCTATGTGGAAGACTTACTCATGTACCTATGATAGCCCATGGAGTATCAACTCAAGAATAATTTGAGGTCATTAAGTTTGTTGAGAATATCACTCCTTTTGCACTTATGTTAGGAAAGCCATGGATTGAAAAAGATCAGATCCGAAGGAAAGAAGAAGAGGAAGCCACATAATAGAAAAAAAAAGAATTAAGGGACTTCATAGACAAGAAAATAGCGAGACTAATACAAGAACAGGAGGACAAGTCAAAGAAATAGAAGGTTGTCGAAGTTTAAAGAACACAAGAAGGCTTAAAGAACCTGTCCATCCAGGAGAGAAGAGCACTTACCCCAGAAGAAGTAAGAGGCCCTTTGAAAGACCCTCAATAGTGCGAAGTCCCTTTACTAGGAGAAGATGAGAACAAGAATGGAAAGAGGAATCCAATGACTCAAATCACAGAAAAGAAGGCCAGAAAGATTAGTAAGAAGAAAAAAAAGTTAGAAGGACTGCAGGAAATTCCAGAGAAGACTTCCCAAAAGACAGGCTTACATAAATTGAACCTTGCCGGAATAGAAGAACGACGCATAATGGAACTTCAACTCGGCGAAGCTATATGAGCGTTAGAGGCATCCCAACTATTAGAACAATGCCCCAGAACGACTAGAAATGCAGTTATTTATGGAAATACAACCATTGGACCATTGGGATCATGCCATAACAGATGGATTCGTATTGATTAAGGCATTTCAATCTGTTGAAAGAATATGTTACGTTACTTATTTAATCTATCAAATGCCGCACCGGGACCAATTTTGCAAACTAGGATATTTGATCCCATAGAGAATTGATCACATACCGCATTGTACTGTCTATACCTCACTCTCCATTCAATTACCTTGAGTGTCTGTTCTCCTACCCAAGCTATTCGATTACGAGCATGCATGTCGGGCAACCTTAGCGTAGTGGAGAAATTTTTTGAAGAGATCTTGATCGACCTTATGGATGAGAAGGTCATGTTTGTAGGAGTACATGCATTGTTGATGACCAGCTTGCAAGCATCCCCCTCAAATGCACATCTATCTAGTCAAGAAACGACCGAGAAAAGAAGCAAGCACCGCGACGATCTGGTGAACACAAAGAAGATCCCGTCAGTCTTTCCTGACTACATCCCGCTTCTGGTTGGCATGGTTAGTCGTGATAGTGTCCCACG
>CBVK0103924600.1:0-37492 GCA_900067695.1 Picea abies
CTCTTCCGATCTCACAGGCAAGTCTCTCTCATTTTATATCGCACTTAAGAGTATTGAATATATATAGGTGAATGAGGTAACCAAAGGATATATAAGCCGAATTTCATATGGATGGTGAAGAAAAGAAGGAAAAAATTCAAGGGAGGATAAATTCTTTTGATGATGCTTTCTAAGGTATGTTNNNNAATTCAAGGGAGGATAAATTCTTTTGATGATGCTTTCTAAGGTATGTTATTTACAGGTCATCTCACCATTTTTTCAATAATGTTTCTAGAATGATTCAGACTATGAAATTGATAGGCCATTGAGGAAACATATCCAAGTATCTATGGTAAAAAATTCAGCTTGTGGGTCGTTGTATTTGTGGATTTACACTCCGTGGAAAATAGGGTTTGTGGCTAGTCCTGAAACTAGTCTAAAAAAGGTGTTTCGAGTAAAAACGTCCTAACTTATTCATAATAGATCCAAATTCAATAAGACCAAATGTGTTGGTTAGAGTACATTATTTAGTATTCTATGTAACATTTTTAGATCCATTCAACAAATATTTCGTGCGGGGCACTCTCTACAAGGTCTCTCTCTAGAATAAGCCAAAATTCAACAAGGTATGTCATTTTTCTATAACTCCATTTCTGAGAGGTTCCAAATGGTGACACCTAGAGGAATTACATAAACCAAACTGAAGAACAGTGTGTAATACATTTAGATATTTATTCATTACAGGTACATAGTTATGATTATTTCAAGTTAGGGTTGTTGACTAATCCCAAACTAATCATGTAAGACTAAAGAAAAGTTTGATGAAAATGATAGTCTCTTGTTGTGAAAGTTAAGGAAGGTTTGTAGTTATGTGATCATATAAACCAAGTCTATTACATAGTTAAATATCATATTTGGATGATGAAATTAATGAGGGCTTTTGGTTAACGTACATTTTGGGTACATGGTTGAGCAAGTAGTTGATGAGTTGGCACATACATGAGGTGTATATTGAATGATGTTGGTACATATTGATGAGTAGTTGAAACATGATTGGTACATACTTTTTACATGGTTGAATGCACTTGTTTATGGTACAGGTTGATTATAGGTTATTTGGTACAGGTTGGTGCATGGTTGATGCACTTGTTTATGGTACAGGTTGAGGTACAGGTTGATGCATGGTTGATGCATGGTTTAGGTTTATTGGTACATGTTTACAATGGTATATCTCACAATTATAGTGTAACAGTGGTTCCATCATTCTACTTCTACTTCAGGGAGGTTGGACGGGGAAAGGACATGTGGTTGTAGCCACCTTTCGGTTGTAGCCAGAGAACATAGGGGGTTGTAGCCTCCTTTTGGTTGTAGCTAGAGAATAAGGGATTTGGAGATTACTTAAGGTTGTAGCCTGAGAAAAAAGGGGGTTTGAGCCTCCTTCCAGTTGCAGCTAGAAAACAAAAGAATTTGGTTCTTCCAATGAATGTAATTCTTCAAGACATATAAGAAAAAGAATTATGTGGTTTTCTCCTGCTTTGGGTTTCCAAGTAAAACACTAGTGTACTATATATTTGTATCATTGTTCATTTGTTCATTGTTTATTTACTTTGTAGTTATTGGATGATAATGCTACATTGATATAACACTTGTATTATATGGTTAAAAAGGATTAAATTGCTCTAATACTGATTTACCCACCCTCTCAGTAATCCAATGATTGGTATTAGAGCAGGTCCCTTTATAAATCTATTTAACCATTGAAAGTTATATCATGGAGAGAAACAAATTGTATCAAAATTGAATACCACAGTTCAATGGACAAAAGTATGCATTTTGGAGCATAAGGAGGAAAACATATATACAGGCACAGGGATTTGAAATTTGGAAATCAATTGTAGATGGATACACAACAATGACAATTTATCTTGTAAATGTGTTGAACCTGCACAGAATAGATATAGCTAAACAATAATACATACATTTGTAGAGAGAATTTGAGAAAGAAGAAGAAGGAGGGAAAGAATGAAAGAATTATGATTAATCGTATTCCACACTCAAAGAGTGAATAATTTACAATAGATATAGGATACATGAGTAAATAATGTTCCATAGTGGTGGTATAGAGTGATATGGACACACACCAATAGTTACGTGAGTAAACTACCACCTAGTCTAGTCTCTCAGGCAGTTACGCAAGCGAACTGCCACCTAGCTGAGTTAACTAGTCAACTAGTCCTTAGTTAACTGACTAAACAAAGAGTAGTGAGGAGAAGATCAAGGAATCAAGGGTAATGCGTCAATATGGTGATGATCCCAAGGAAAGTGCACATTATCATGGTGATGATCTCAATGTTGCATGGTGACAAAACCAATGCAGCATCTAAACTCAACTCAACTAGTCAAACTGAAGTGTCAACTGAAAGAGAATATTCTCCAGGTGGAATATTCTCCCCTAAAATATAGGATACTTGATAATGATTAATTATGACTAATAAAAAATGAAAAACCTTAGGAAAAATAAATCCTAGGTGTGTGTGAAGTAACTCCAACACCCCCCCTGAACATCACTATGGTGAAAATAAAGAATGGGTCCCGACAATGAGGCCATGTTAGGTACCCAAATACAATAGATACATTGAAATAATAGAGGAAAGAGGAAAAACCTCATGGGAACCCCCCCCCTCAAGGTACAATGTATGTAAAAAAAATTAGAAGGAACAAACAAAACAGTTGATAAGCAACTGTGTCCTTCACTCCAAGAAGACCTCGCAACTGTGCAAGTTTGTGCTCATTGAAGATTTTGTTGAAGATGTAGATATCTTCACGGGTCTGATGAAGTATATGCACCATTGAGATGTCCAAACATATCCCCTTTAAATTCTTGTAATGAAAAATATCCAAATAAAGTTTGGATGAAATTTTGAAAACCATGCGGTCGTTTCTGGAAAAATGTTGAAATTTTGTTGATTTTAAAACGATCATAAATTCACTTCCCGGACTCCGTTTTGGACGATTTTTTTTTTAAATTGGATATTTTCCTGAGAGGAATTCAAATATACAATTATTTTATGAAAATTTATCTCATAAAATATCATAATTTAATCTAATGTGTGTGACTCCCTTTTTGTCTCCTGAGATGCATGCATTGCACATGGAAAAGTGTCTGCATGTGATCCCTGAGATGCATGCCATAAATCTTCCACATGAAATTCAAAAAAAAAATATGAAATGGAGTAGACATCATCTTCAATTAATGGAATACAAATTTGTGCAAATACTTTTGCAGAAGACTCTTCATAATAAGAGGCTTTATCTTTTGATGGCTTCTCGTCTAGCTCTATATGTTCAACCTCCTACATGAAATATTCACTATATTATTTATTCCCAAATAGAACCTCAAATATGGTCCATAATTCATTTGGATTTGATTCTTGTGAGCCATCATATAGTTGGTGGAGAATTTTTGGAGAAATAGACAAGAAGATAAATCATATGGCCATATCTTGTCTATTGAGAAAGTAATTTTTCTCATCGGCAGAATCAAGCTCTACTTCCATTGCCATGGTTATTTGGTATAAGCCTCTACTTCTGAGAAGAAGTAGAATCTTTGGCTGCCACTCAAAATATTTATGAGGCGTGAGAAGTATTATCGGTGAATAAAACATATATTCCATCTTTTCTGTGTTCTTTAATCTTCAGTACCTGCAAAAAATAATTTGGTGTAGCTTTTGATTAACATTTTTTCGGATCTGATACCATGTAAATGTGTTGAATCTGCACAAAATATATCTATATAAACAATAATACACACATTTGCAGAGAGAATTTGAGAAAGAAGAAGAAGGAGAGAAAGAATGAAAGAATTCTCATTAACCGTATTCCACACTCAAAGAGTGAATAATTTACAATAGATATAAGATACATGAGTAACTAATGCACCATAGTGGTGGTCTAGAGTGATATGGACACACACCAATAGTTGTGGGAGTAAACTTCCACCTAGTCTAGTCTCTCAGGAAGTTACATGAGTGAATTGCCACTTAGCTAAGTAAACCAGACAACTAGCCTTCAATTAACTGACTGAATAGAGAGTAGTGAGGAGTAGATCAAGGAATCAAGGGTAATTCGCCAGTATGGTGATGATCCAAAGGAAAGTTCACATTAGCATGGTGATGATCCCAATGTTGCATGGTGACAAAACCAATGCAGCATCTAAACTCAACTCAACTAGTCAAACTTAAGTGTCAACTGAAAGAGAATATTCTCCAGGTGGAATATTCTCCCATAAAATATAGGAGACTTGATAATGACTAATTATGACTAATAAACAAGGAAAATCCTTAGTAAAAATAAATCCTAAGTGTGTGTGAAGTAACTCCAACACCACCAACAAATGACAAAGAAGTGAAACTTGATCAAAATAATTCCAAAGACAAAAATGCACTTCTAAATGGTCTTAGTGAAATGGTATTCACCAAAGTTGTACATTGTAAATCTGCTAAAGAGATTTGAGACAAATTTCAAAAATTTATGAAGGAGATTCAAAAGTCAAAGCAACAAATCTTCAAACTTACAGAGGTCAGTTTGAACAACTTAAGATGAAGGAAGATGGGAATATTGCAGCTTACTTTTTATGAGTTGATGAAACATTAAATGCAATCATAGGATTGGGAGAATAAATCAAAGAATATGTAATTGTTCAAAAAATACTAATATCTCTTCCTATGAGATTTGACCCTAAGATATCAACACTAGAAGAAATATTAGATCTAAACTCAATAAGCATGGACGAATTACATGGAATCTTCACAGCATATGAAATGAGAACTGAACAAGAAAATATAGATATAAAAGAAGCATCCAAAAAGTCAAAGCAAAAGGGAAGGAAAAAAGAAGAACATAGCAGCAACAGTGACATCTCAGAAGATGATGAATAAGTGGCCAACTTTTTCAAAAGACTGAACAAGGGAACCGACGGTAGGTATAGAGGTAAGATTCCTTTAATTTGTTTTAATTGTGACAGTATTGGTCATTTTGTTAAAAAATGTCCTTATAATAAAAAGAGAAATGATGAAGGTTACTCAAAAGGAAAACAAACATATAAAGGTAAAAGAACCACAAAGAAAATTTTCAAGAAAATCTTATGCACCAAAGAAGACATCTCGACATCAAATGAAGATAAAGTTAGTGAAAATGAGACATAAATATTTCTATTCATGGTAGTAGAAGACTCTGATAAAGAAGACTATGAAGAAGAATATGAAGAAGTCGAAGAAGAATATGAAGAAGTCAAAGGAGAAATTGAAGAGGCAGAAGTTGACTACTAAGAGGAATTAATGTGTGCCATAGAAGTGATCAGAAGATAAAAGAAGAAAAACAAGAAACTACAAGCATAACTAGACAAGAAAGAAGACACTTAAGAACTAGAACAAATGATCACAAATTTGAAGGTTCAAATAGAAGAAGATAAAATTGTTGAAGAAGCACTCAAAGAATAGCTAGAAGAAAAAGACAAGATCATTGGAAATTTGGAAGCAAAGATTGTCACATTAAGAAAGGATATTCAAAAAAAAACGCATAACAACTCAAAAGTTTTGTATGACATTATCAACAGTAAAAAATCTCATCATGACAAGTCCGGACTTGGATACAATAAGAAAAAAAAAGGATCAAGCTCCAAAACAACAGAGCAAGAAACATGTCCAAAAAGCTATGCAAAAAGAATCAAGGGGGTTAGGAATATTACAGTGACACTCCTCCACCAAGAAGATTCAAATTTTATAATTAACAATCGATAGATAGGCCTCAGGAAGAAGAATAATTTATAAGAGAACCTCCTTTCAGAAGATCTTCAACTTTGAGGTATCAAACTATATTTTTTGGTTTATGTTATGCATGTAATAATTTTGGACATAAATGATCTAGGAGGATATTGGTGGCCACCCGCCTATTCCACTTTGACCCCCACCATTGTTTCTTTTATTTTTTCAGTTTCCTTAATTGTAGCACAATTTACTATTTTTAGCAGTTTTTCGGGTCCTGAACTTCCGGAGCTGTTTTGAGGCCCTAAACGGCGATTTTTGGGCATCAAACGTTTGGAAAAGATGAGTTTGTTTCGAATGAAATATTTGTTGTCATCAATTTTATTCATCAGTTATATCTTTCTAAAAATGTATCATGTGCATCAAACAGAGATAGTATGCCAAAGTTACGAACCCGGGAAATTGATGTACCAATTTACTTCGACGAGGGCCATATTATGGTTCCCAAGGTTAGGCTTTTGGATGTTTAGGGTTTCCATTGTTTCTCAATAGTATATAGGCCTTCGATCCTCATTGTAACATATATTTAAGAGGCCTATAGCCTCCACATCTCTTCTCAGAGATAAGATACCATCACCCTAGCTAGTTTATTTTCATTGTGCCTATAAACAAATTTCAGTTCTTTGATATTAATGAAATGAAGTGTTATTTTCGCTGCATATTTCTATTCATGGATATTTGTGTATTATGTTGTGTTCCTGCATAAATTTGGATCAGTGGTATCAAAGGGGTCTTCTCTTTCTCGATCCTTCTTTTCATGTCCCCAATGAGGTCGGGGTATAAGGAGTTAGGGCTTGATCTGGTTGAACCTTTGCAAGATCAACCTCGCAAACCCTGACGGCTGCCCTTGGGGGACGAAAAGAAATAAAAGGGAGCAGGAGATCCTATCAAAATATTTCTCGAGGACACCCTTGAAAAACAAAGGAACACGACGATGGATAACTTCGCCTAGATCCTTCAATGATTGCTCAATAGTGGTGCATCTGCATCCAACAACCACTTTGGAGGTGAAACCCTTTTTAAGGTACAAGTAAACTTTGAAATTACCATATTTGATGGCCAAATAGATGCAGATGCCATAGATATATGGTTGAATCTATTAAAAGTATATTTCTCGGTTCATGACTTTTTCGACCAGGAGAATATTATTTTTTCACTGCTCAAATCCGTCCCTCATGTCAAGGACTGGTGGAAAACCTACTATGAGAAAAAGGACGAGGAGGAACCCTCTCTATTATCAGTTGTACCCACTTGGAATTATTTCTGAGATTCCATCAAGGAACAATATTATCTCATGGGGAGCTATGAGAAAAAGTACATACAATGGACTATGTTGTGGTAGAAAAGGCACCAAGATGTGCATGAGCTGACGAATCTGTTCTATACCCTGCACACAAAGTTGGGTATGAAATATTCAAAGAAACATTTGGTGATGAAGTACCGCAGTTGTCTGAACAGATACATTCAGGAGGAAATGGAGTTCCTCGACAAATCCTCACTTGGTACGACATACCAGTATGTTGCCAAGATTGAGCATAAACTCAAACAAAAGAAGCGAGACTTTGGATATGTGAATCAAAAGAAAGTGAAAGGTGCCCTCAAACCACATAACAAAGGACAAAGCCAAGGCATGGCGGCTTAAGAAAACCTTCCAAAGCCACAAGAAAATAAAAACACCACGAAGCTGAAGAGGGACACGGGAAAGTGGTGTGAGTTCAATATGAGCTCCACTCATAACACAAGTGGGTGTCGGACCAAATAGTCACTAGTGGCCGAGATGAGGGCTTGTGAATCAGATGCATGATCCAACATTGAATCAGAACCTGAGAAGGTGAATGACATAGGGAAGCATATTATCAATGCAAAGCCCAATTCCACCATTGCCACCATGAAGATCCAAAAGGAAGAATCGAAATATCCAGAGCAGGAGGAGCATCTCTTCCACTCCCAAATGTGGGTAAAGGGTTTCGCACTACAATTAACTGTCGACAGTGGGAGACAAAAGAACCTCATTTCAGTAGAGGTCGTGAAGCGGTTGGGATTTTTGAATGTAACACACCCACAACTATACACCGAGTAGCTTCACCAAGGACAGGATCTCCATGTCAGCCAACAATGTCTCCTTCCCTACAACATCAAGCCCTTCATCAATGAGGTATTATGTGACATTTCTCCTCTTGATTTTTGTGATGTATTATTATTCTAACCATACTTGTGGAAGTGACATGTTGTGTATCAGTCCCGACCTCGCGATGTTATTGTTACCTTGGAAAATATGTTCTACAGGATACCATAGGTACCATCGCATGTCGCTATCTCTTTGGTTACTGCAAAACAATGCAGTAAGCTCATTTCAAAAATTGGGAAATTTGTTTTCCTGATGATCCACACTCTAGGAAAGAAGAATATTGTTTCCTTGATCTCCAGACAGGGCTCCTCCGCAAGACAACAACAAATGGACAAGGTCGTGGAAGAGTATCGGGACATCTTCAACTCACCCGCAGTGGTGCCTCTACATTGTTAGATCAAGCACCCCATCGATCTGACCCTAGGTGCACCACTACCCAATGGACCAATCTATCAGTTCTTTATTCTAGATAAAGATAAAATCAAGAGGCAAATCCAGGAGCTGTTGTAGAAAGGTCACATCCAGAAAAGTTCATCACCTTGTGGGAGCCTGATTGTGTTTGTGCAAAAGAAGGATGGGACTTGGAGACTCTATATTGACTATCAGGCGCTGAACAAGATCATTGTCTAGAATAGATACCCAATCCCATGGATTAATGACCTTCGGGACCAACTCATAGGGGAAAAATATTTCAGCAAGATCGACTTGAAGTTTGGGTATCACAAGGTACCAATCGAACCATCCGATGTGTGGAAGACTACCTTCAAATCCAAGGAGGGCATTTTCGAATGGCTGGTCATGCCTTTCAAGTTGATGAATTCTCTCACAACCTTCATGAGGATGATGGATGAAATATTGTTGTCATTTGATGCAGGAACATCATGCAAAGCCAAAGCACATGGCTAAGCCCAAGAAATAGCTGGACACGTGGAGAAAGAAAAAGAGCACGTTTTCATAAGAACTGTTTTGAATTTTGAGCTTAAAAGGTATTAATGTAATAGTTAGGAAGATGACGTACTTTGCATTTATATCTTGGAGATTGTAAATAGATCTTGAGCGATTTCTCTCATCTGTAGAACATTAAGGCATTTAAGCCCAGTTAATGGATGTAGGTAAGTTTGAATTAATAGATTAGACATTTATAGAACATAGGAGGGAAAACGGATATAGACACCCTCATTCTTGTATCGTTGTATCATTAGCATAAGAGAGAAGAAGAGAGTTGTAGCAGAGAGTTGAAGAGGAGAAGTCCATGTACAGGAGCTCTGAATTAATATATGAAGCTTTGAATCAGATTTCATGGTGTTATGATGTTTTCTGTTTAGACATGGAGAATGGTATGCTTACAGTTGTTTTATTCTCCCTGTTATGCATTTTATTTAATACTGTGTGTATGTATGATTTCATGCTGAATGTCTAAAATCTGAGAGAGAGATAAAATGAGTTTCAATTGTTTCTCTTCCTGAGTGAGAGAAATTCCTGCAAGGAGTGCAGTGAAACATCTGCAAGGTGTGCGTTGATGGAGTTCTGAGTTTTATCTCAGGAAGCTCAGGAGGGATACCATTGTTCTCATTCCAGTATAAGTGCAGGAGAATCACAGAGGTTGTGCAAGGAGTGCGCAGGCTGTTGGGAGTCTTAGGACTTATCAACTAAAGGAAGGATTGAAGGACTTCTGTTGTCGAGATAGCATAGAGTCAGAGAGATCAAATATCTAGAAAGTATTTGATAGATTGCACAAGGAGTGCGTGCAAGATTCATTCTGAGACTCAAGGTTGCAAGTGAAATCTCAGGAGGTCATCACCTTTGAAAGCGCTCGAAGGGAGATGGAGGGAATTCACTTAGCAAAATCCAAGTTCAAACAAGGAACACTGTTTCATTTTGCAGAAGTCTTCAAGGAGGGAACGAGCAGTAGAAGTTCTCTGTGGAGAATTCATGAAGTTGTGAGGACCATGGGATTTCATGAAGATATAAAGAGGATAAGTGTTAGATTAATCCACCCATGATGGGAGGTAAGAATCAATGTGGAACGTTGATAGTGATAGTAGAGCCATCAGATTATTTCAGAATTCAGGATTTCAAAGTGGTAAGGGAACGGTAGTCAAAGGTTTGTTCAAGTCCTGAAAGCTGGGAAGAGGGACAGGTGGCGAGAGTCCACGTTAGAGATAGAAATCATTTGAGTGGACAGGTGGCGTGTCTTTGTCAAATAGGCGGAGTCAAACCTTGTTGATCATTTCAGGGTTTTAGAGGTCAAAGAGTTGGGAGCCTTGCATTCGGATTTACGAAGTCACAAAGTCTAAAACCTCGATGAAGTGAAATGTCCATTGGGAATCCAACCTTTGTTGAACGCATCAAAATTCAACATTTTTGGTTTCAGAGGTTGTAGAGATATGAACTCTCGACAACAAGGATCGCAAAATCGCGAAACCCGAAGTCCTGATTTGGAAAAGGGCGTGACCATATTATTAAGGTCATGAGACTTGAGTGGTGCTTTGCGGTTGAACACACGGGCATACTCACAAGGACCTATGGATATACCACTGAGTTTGTAAGGGATTCCCTGTGGGGAACTCAAAGAGTCAATCAAACTTAGGAGGGCAGATTTAGAATGATACTGAGCAGACCTCGGTCTGAGGGTTCAGGGGTCTGCATCATTGTGGTATCAGAGCAACAGAACAAGTCTTTTCTTTATGTAGTGGAGAAAAGAGAACCATTTTCAACCATGCCACCGAGAAGAAGAGACAGACCAATGTTTTATCCAGCAGTGGAGAGGGAAATGCGTGAACTACGTGCCAGGCTTAATTCCATGGAAACAACACAGAGGTGCACAGTCGACACTGGAGATATCAACGAGGCCAAAAGTGAAAATGAAGATGGGCACGAAGGAGAAGAAGTTGCAGTCGAAGATGTTGTGGATGAATGCCTATTCAGGGTTGTTGCAAGGATAGGTGCTAGAGAATAAATGGACATTCTAGTGTATGAGGGAAACCTAGATGTTGAAGAGCTTATAGACTGGATTAGAGCCCCAAATAAATAATTCAACTATGAGGATGTCGAGGAAGATAAGAAGGTCAAACATGTTGTCACTAGACTTAAAGGACATGTGGCACTATGGTGGGATGAACTGTAGGCTGACAGACATTGCCAAAGCAAGCAAAAAATCAAAAGCTGGGATAGAATGGTTATGAAGATGAAGGCCAAATTCATACCCAAGGACTATCAAATCACTTTGTTTCAGAGGATACAAAATTTGAGACAAAAGTTGATGTCAGTGAAGGAATACATTGAAGAGTTCTACAAGATAAACATCAGAGCAGGTCATTGAGAAAGTGATGATGAAAAGGTTGCCAGGTACATGAATGGTCTGAGATATGATATTCAAGATGAGATGAGCATGATGATCATTCGAAATGTGGAAGATTCTTATCATATGGCTCTGAAGGCTAAAGAGAATCTGATCTGAAAGCAAGGTCAAAGAGGTCAAGGTAGAAGTCAAGTCAGAGGCAAAACAATTGCCCAAGATAGAACTCAAAGACCTAAAGAATAAGGGAAGAAACCTCAAACTCAAACTGAGAGAGGAGGAAGCTCACAAAGAGGGCACTATGTTGATAGAAACACTTTTCCTCGAGCTAGAGGAAGAGGAAGAGGCTGAGGAGGTGAAGTGAAATGTTTTGTCTATGGGAAAAACGGACATAAATCTTATGAGTGTCTAGACAGAAAGAAAGAAGGTGGTGAAACTCACATTTTCGAAGCTCAAGGATGGAATTTTGAGGCAGAAGATTCTAAGGGCGGAAGATCCTTGATGATGAGGAAAGTTCTCTTAACGCCAGAAAAGAAGGCAGAGAACCTAGCCCAAAGGAACAGTCTGTTTCAAACTTCTTCCAAAACAAAAGATAGGGTATGCAAAGTCATCGTGGATAGCGGTAGCACAAAAAATCTCATTTCTATAGAGATGGTAGAAAGGCTGGAGCTGGAGACTATTGTACATCCAAGCCCATACAGAGTTTTGTGGCTACAAAAAGGACATCAGGTAAATGTCACTAAACAGTGTTTAGTTGAATTTAAAATAGAATTATATAAGGATGAAATATTATGTGATGTCATTCCCATGGATTTTTTTCATCTATTGCTAGGTAGACCGTGGAAATAGGAGAAGAATGTGATTCATGATGGGGGAAAGAACACATACACCCTGGAGAAGAATGGCAGGATGCATATGTTGTTGTTGATTAAGGACAAAGAAGTAAAACCAGAGGTGAGAAACACTGTACTTCTCATGAGTGGGAAGGAACTTCTTAATGAGGTTAATAACAAGGAAGACACGCAATTTTTTGTGGTCAGGAAGCCTAGAATTTTTTTGACCAGTACAAGAGTGGATGATTTACCAAAGGAAATCCAAACTTTGTTGGAAGAGTTCGTTGATATAGTAGTGGACAAACTACCTTGTTCTTTGCCATCGATTAGGAGTATAAGCTATCACATTGATCTTATACCTGGAGCCAGTTTACCAAACAAAGAAGCATACAGGTTGACACTATAGGAGAATGAAGAATTCAAGAGGCAAGTCTAGGACTTAATGGACAAAGGATTGATTAGAGGGAGCTTGAGTCCATGCGTTGTTCCAAAAGTGCTCAGCAAAAAGAAATATGGAGGCTGGAGAATGTGTATAGACTCAAGAGCGATCAATAATATCACCATCAGATATAGATTTCCATTACCAAGGATGGACAATTTGATGGATTGCTTGGGTGGAGCAAGATTTTTTTCAAAGGTTGATTTGAAAAGAGGATATCATCATATTCGTATGAGAGAAGGTGATGAATGGAAGACAACATTCAAGATGAATGAAGGGCTATATGAATGGCTTGTTATTCCATTTGGTTTAACAAATGCACCCAATACTTTCATGAGATTGATGAATGAAGTCCTGAAGGATTTCATAGGGAAATTCGTCATTGTATATCTTGACGATATATTAATTTTCAGCAAGACAGAAGAAGAACACTTAAAGCATTTAGCTGCAGTGATGAAGAGATTACAGCAAGAGAAATTGTTAATTAATGTGAAGAAATCATCATTTATGAGGACATAACTCATTTATTTGGGTTTTGTTATCTCTGCAAATGAGCTGAAGATGGATCTCGAAAAGGTGAATGCAATCAAGAATTAGCCATAACCGAAAAGTGTGTTTGAAGTTCGAAGCTTCCATGGTTTGGCAAGTTTCTACAAGAAATTCATCCGAAATTTCAGTGGGATTAGTGCACCAATGATGGATACAATGAAGAAAAGACATAAATGTTTTCACTGGACAGAGGAAGCAGAGAAGAGTTTCAATCTACTGAAGAAGAAGATCACTGAGCAACCAATTTTGGTTTTTCCAGATTTCAGCAAGACATTCCAAGTCAAGTGTGATGCAAGTGGATTTGCAATAGGAGCGGTCTTGAGCCAAGATGACAGACCGATCGCATACTTTAGTGAAAAACTGAATGAAGTGAAGGTTAAGTACTCCACATATGATAAGGAATTCTATGTAGTCATACAAGCACTGAAGAAATGGAGACATTATTTGGTTCCTAAGGAGTTTGTTTTGTACAGTGATAATCATGCTTTGCAATTCATGACTCAACATGAGAAGTTGAACCAAAAACATGCTAAATGGGTTGAATTCATGCATAATTTTACTTTTGTGATTAAGCATATTTTTGGAACTGCTAACAAAGTTGTTGATGCTTTGAGAAGGAAATGTTTGCTTATGCAGGAATTCAGAGTCAAAAATTTGGGTTTTGATAACCTCAAAGAGATGTACATGGATGATCTAGATTTTAAGGAAGCATATGAGGCATCTGAGAATCCAATTCTCAGGGAAAAAACCCAGTGGACTGAATATATGATCCAAGATGGATTATTATTCAAGGTCAATCAGCTATGTATTCCAAAATGCTCCATGAGGGAGAACTTACTGAAGGAAAAACACAGTGGAGGATTGGTCGGACACTTCGATCATGATAAGACATTCTCCAAGTTGAATGGCTCATATTTTTGGACAAGGATGAGGAAAGATGTTAAGAAATTTGTGGACAGATGTAGGATTTGTTAGCACACAAAAGGGAAAAGGTAGAACACAGGGTTATACCAGCCATTACCCATACCTGCAAGGCTGTGGGATGCAGTGAGCATGGATTTCATATTGGGACTGCCAAAGACACAAAGAGGATGTGATTCGATCTTTGTGGTAGTCGACAGATTTTCCAAGATGGCACATTTCATACCATGCCAAAAAACCAGCGACACAATTCATATTGCGAACCTTTTTTTCAAGGAAGTCGTCAGACTTCACAGATTGCCAAGGAGTATAGTTTCTGATTGAGATACGAAGTTCGTGGGACATTTCTGGAGGAATTTATGGAATAAGTTGGGGGTAAGTTTTTCATTTATCTCAGCATATCATCCTCAAATGGATGGGCAGACAGAAGTTGTGAACAGGAGCTTAGGATATTTTCTAAGGAGCCTAGTGACTGAACACCACAGTCAATGGGATCGCATTCTGCCACAGCCGGAATTTTCTTACAGTGATTCATTCAACAGAAACACAGGGAAAATTCCATTCCAAATTGTATATGGAATGTAGCCAAGGGGTGTTTTTGAATTGAAAGATTTGGAACAAAGTGAATTTAGGAGTGCTAGGAGCTTCGCAGCAGAGTTAAAGAGAGATTGCGGAATTCAAATCAAGAATACAAGCGCAGAGCAGATCAACACAGGTGAGAACTTCAATTTGAAGTTGGTGATATGATTCTTGCACATATGAGGAAGGAAAGATTCCCAAGGGGGACATATAACAAACTAAATATGAAGAATATTGGACCATGCGAGGTCATGAAGAAATTTGGAACAAACGCATATGAGATTGAATTACCCAATGGGATCAGAATTTCACAGATATTCAATGTTGCAGATTTGTACCCTTACAGAGCTGAAGAAGCAGGAGTTGAAGATGAACATAAAAAAGTTTAATGGACTAAACAAATGCCTGTAGCTAAAAATCCACGGATGGAAAGCATAATTGACAAGAGGATTAGCAAAAAGACCAGGAGGAAGGAGCATTTTGAATACTTGGTCAAATGGAAGGGGCATCCAGTTGAAGATGCCAGCTGGGAAGATGAAGCATAAATTCAGAAGCATGGACAGACCATGCAAGAGCTCATGAATAGGAGTTCATGAAAATTTTCAAGCGAAGGAGTATGATGCAATAGCATCGTGTAAAGCCAAAGCACACGACTAAGCCCAAGAAATAGCTGGACGCACGAAAAAAGAAAAAGAGCACGTTTTCACAAGAACCGTTTTGAATTTTGAACTTAAAAGGAATTAATGTAATAGTTAGGAAGATGACGTAATTTTCATTTATATCTTAGAGATTGTAAACAAATCTTGAGCGATTTCTCTCATCTTTAGAATGTTAAGGCATTTAAGCCCAGTTAATGGAAGTAGGTAGGTTTGAATTAATAGATTAGACAGTTATAGAACATAGGAGGGAAAATGGATATAGACACCCTCATTCTTGTATCATTGTATCATTAGCACAGGAGAGAAGAAGAGAGATGTAGCAGAGATTTGAAGAGGATAAGTCCATGTACATGAGCTCTGAATTAATATATGAAGCTTTGAATCAGATTTCATGGTATTATGATGTTTTCTATTTATACATGGAAAATGGTATGCTTACATTTGCTTTATTCTCCCTGTTATGCATTTTCTTTAATACTGTGTGTATGTATGATTTCATGTTGAATGTCTGAAATCTGAGAGAGAGAGAAAATGAGTTTCAATTGTTTCTCTTCTTGAGTGAGAGAAATTCCTACAAGGAGTGCAGTGAAACATCCACAAGGTATGCGTTGACGGAGTTCTGAGTTTTATATCAGGAAGCTTAGGAGGGATATCGTTGTTCTCATTCCAATAGAAGTGCAGGAGAAGCAAAGAGGTTGTTCAAAGAGTGTGCAGGCTATTGGAAGTCTTATGACTTATCAGCTAAAGGAAGGATTGAAGGACTACTGTTGTCGATAAACCACAGAGTCGGAGAGATCAAATATCCAGAAAGTGTTTGATAGATTGGTCAAGGAGTGCATGCAGGAGTCATTCTAAGACTCAAGGTTACAAGTGAAAGGTCAGGAGGTCAGTACCTTTGAAAGTTCTCAAAGTGATATGGAGGGAAGTCGCTTAGAAAAAGCCAAGTTCAAATAAGGAACATTGGTTCATTTTGCAGAAGTCTTCAAGGAGGGAATGAGAGGTAGAATTTCTCTGTGGATAATTTGTGAACTCGCGAGGATAAGAGGATAAGCGTTAGATGAATCCACCCATGATGGGAGGTAATACTCAACATGGACCATTGATCGTGATAGTGGAGCCATCAGATTATTTCAGAATTTAGGATTTTGAAGTGGTAAGGGAATGATAGTCGAAGGCTTGCTCAAGTCCTGAAATCCAGGAAGAGGGACAGGTGGCGAGAGTCCACGTCAAAGATGGAAATCATTTGAGTGAGCAGGTGGTGTGTCTTCATCAAATAGGTGGAGTCAAACCTTGTTGACCATTTCAAGGTTTTGGAGGTCGAAGAGCTGGGAGCCTTGCATCCGGATTTGCGAAGTCGCGAAGTCCGAAACCCTAATGAGGTGAAATGTCCATTGGGAAGCCAACCTTTGTTGAACGCATCAAAATTCAGCATTTTGGGTTTCGGAGGTTGTAGAGACAGGAACGCTCGACAACAGGGATCGTGAAATCATGAAACCCAAAGTCCCGATTTGGAAAAGGGCATGACCATATTATTAAGGTCAAGAGACTTGAGTGGTGCTTTGTGGTTGATCACATGGGCATACTCAAAAGGACCTGTGAATATACCGCTGAGTGTGTAAGGGATTCCCTGTGGGGAACTCAAAGAGTCAATTAGACTTAGGAGGGCAGATTTAGAATGATCCTGAGCGGACCTCGGCCTGAGGGTTCATGGGTTTGCGTCAGCATTCACAAATGCATTTGTAGTAGTGTACTTGGATGACATCCTGATCTTCATCAAGACTTGGGAAGAGCACCTCGACCACATCCAACAGGTCCTCCAAACACTGCAAAAACACAAGTTGTGTGCCAATTTGGAGAAGTGCACTTTTGGCATGACTTGAGTTTAGTATCTGGGATACATTATCGATGAACGTGCGGTGCATGAGGATACAACCAAGCTCCAAGTCATCCAGGATTGGCCATCCCCAACCACTCTAATAGAGCTTCGCAACTTTCTGGATCTTGCTAATTTATACCGCAGGTTTGTGTTGGGATTATCTCATATCACTTGGCCCTTTATTCAAGTCACCAAGGGAGGCGCAAAAGAAAAATTCTTTTGGTCGAAATATCAACAGAAGGCATTTTTAGAATTGAAACATCCCCTATGTTGTGCCCCAGTGCTCACATTACCAGACTTGCAAAAACCATTTGAGATTGAGACATATGCCTTTGACTATGCTATTAGGGAAGTTCTTACTCAACAGAGGCATCCAATGGCATATCACAATGTGACGATGTTTAACACAATCCGAAAGTATCCCACTTATGACAAAGAAATGTATTCCATTGTGCAGGCTTGCCGACAATGGAAGAATTACATTTTGGGGAAGGAAACGATCATCCACACAGACCATCGACCCCTGCAGTTCATATAGACATAAGGGAAGTTGTAGAAATATCTCCATCATAAGTCGTCCACATATCTGCAATAGTTTCATTTGAACATCAAGTACAAGAAGGGAAACACCAATAATGTTGCATAATTCCTCAGCCAACGACCGATCGTGGTGATAACCATCGTGCTCAACTCTTTTGGGCACGAGACTTCTGATTGGTTGCCTATCTACAAGAGCAATACAAAATTTGGCCACACATACATGATGCTCTTGGAGGGTATCCAAGTTCCAAATTTTCACCTCAGGATTCCCTACTATGTCACCTAGGACACCTTTTTGTTCCTTCAAGCGAGTGTGCCAAGATGATTTGGGAAGCGCACTATAGTCGAGTCATTGGGAATTTTTGGGTCGACAAAATAGTGGCAGTACTATAGAAGTATTTCTATTGGCCAAACCTTTGATAAGATATCGGGAAGTACATCAAATCCCGCACTTCCTATGCCATTTCCAAACCGACCATCAAGAAGAAAGACCTCTATACTTCACCGCCTACCCCTAATCGACCTTGGGAATCCATCTCCATGGATGACATGTTGGGCCTTCCTTATACTAAGCATGGAAATGACTGTGTTTTCGTGGTCATCGACAGATTCGCGAAGATGGCCATTAAGGCGTCCTGCAAGAAGAATATCACAAGAGAAGCCACTGCTAAACTCTTCTTTGAGCGAGTGTGGGTACACTTTCGGATCCCACATTCTATCATCTCAGATCAGGATAGCAGGTTCCTTAGTACATTTTGGTCCAACCTCTGGTCAATGCTATACACCAAGATCACCAAGTCCACAACTTTCCATCCCAAAACTAATGTCCAGACAGAGGTCGTCAACATGATGATCGTACACATTTTTCACATGTACAACTCAAAGAATCCATGCACATGGGATGAGATCCTCCCCTATGTACAACATAGTTATAACCGAGCCCTCCACAACTAAACTGATCACATCCCCTTTTAGGTGGGCTTGGGATTCCAGCCACTATGTCCCATTGACGTAGTCATGCCCTTTTCAACTACTCAAGTTGATTCGGCTCATGTCCAGTATGAAGCTGCCAAGGTGAACAACTTCATTGAGCACATTTAGGATATTCACCAACAGGTTCATAACATATTAGGACATAGTTAATTCTAATTACAAGAAGTGGCATGATCAACATCAGGTGCAACACAACTTCCATGTGGGTGACAAAGTGCGGCTACATTTACAGAAGGAGTGACTCACTAAACCCCACCGCAAGCTTTTCCCAATCTGATATGGGCCATACACCATCACCAAGGTTATAGGTTACAATGCCTTCGAGCTAATTACTCCACCATTCCTTGTTCTGCACCCAGTGTTCAATGTGGACCTCCTTTGGCCCTACTTTCCACCTCTACTAGACACATCCGACATGGAAGAACAACTCACACCAACTAAGTTAAATCCAGACTACATGGAACAAGCCACAACTGATCATATTATGGACACACAGATCAAGAACACTCGCTAGTAGAGGGTCCATCTATATTGAATTTTCAAATCCGGCCAACTCCTTCACCAGGGCAAGTGGTTCACCAGGGACCAAGTTCAGCAGAAGTTTCATCATCTCATGGAGGAAATCAATGCAATGGGGACCATTGCTTCATAAGGGAGGAGGAATGATCTAGGTGGATATTGGTGGCCACCTGCCTATTCCACTGGGACCCCCACCATTGTTTCTTTTATTTTTTCAGTTTCCTTAATTGTAGCACAATTTACTATTTTTGGCAGTTTTGAGGCCCTAAACGATGTTTTTTGGGAATCAAATGTTCAGCGAATATGAGTCCACTTTAGACTCAATATTCGTTGTTCACATTTGTATTCCTTAGATAGATTTTTCTAACAATGTGTCATGTGTGTCAAACGGAGATAGTATGCCAAAGTTACGACCCCAAGAAATTGATGTACCAATTTACCCCGACGGGGCCCATATTCTAGTGTTTCATCTCCTAGGGTTAGGTTTTCGGATGTTTAGGGTTTCCATTGTTTCTCAATAATATATAGGCCTTCAAGCCTTATTGTAACATATATTTGAGAGGCTTGTATCCACCACATCTCTTCTCAGAGATAAGCTACTAGCGCCATAGCTAGTTTATTTCCATTATGTCTATAAACAAATTTTAGTTCTTTGATATTAATGAAATGAAGTTTTATTTCCGCCGCACCTTTGTATTCATGGTTATTTTTGTATTATGTTGCATTCCTACATAAATTTAGATCAATAAAGATGTGAATTGGAGAGCTAACAACAGGAACACAAACAAATTTTAAAGTCATACACAAAGGGGTTATCCAAGAAAGCCTAGTGAAACACAGAGAAGAAATTACAACATGTTTAAATCTTGGAGCACTGAAGTGGAATGTTACAAATGTAACAATTTTGGAAACATGGCCAAAGATTGAAAAATTACATTCCCTCCTAGAGAACTACAAAAAAATAAAAATAGTCATAGACAAGAACCTCAGAAAAGGACATGGATAAGAAAGCAGGATCGATATAACAATGAAGAATGCACACTCACTCTACAAGCTAAGCAAAAGAAACATGGTTGGTATGTTGACAGTGGTTGCTCAAAACACATGACAGGTGATAGAGAAAGGTTTCTTACATTATGAAAGGAAATATATGGATCAATCTCCTTCAGAAATGATGATTCAACTAAAATCATTGGAAAAGGAACAGTCAAAATTGGGAACAAGAATACTAAGGCAGAAAATGTTCTACTAGTAGAAGATATGAAACATAATATTCTAAGTGTGATTCAAATGTGTGACCAAGTTCATAAATTTACTTTTGATTCACAAAAGTGAGAGATAAGAAAAGAAGGTTCGGGAAAATTGATTCCTACAACTGTGAGAACTTCAAGCAACATATATGTATTAAGTGAAATTGGAAATGAAAAGTGTTGTATAGGAAAGGAAGATGAAATTTGGATATGGAACAGAATAATGGGTCACATACATTTCGATAACCTTGTCAAAGTTAGCAGAAGATAAGCAGTTAGAGAAATGCCCCAGATCATGAAACCAACCAACACTTTATGGAAGCATTGTCAACAAGGAAAGAAAACAAAGGCTAGTGATGATGCAGCCACCCTCCACAACCCGCGGGTTGGAAGGTCCACGCCAATAGGATATTTTCCCTTCCACTAGCCTGAAGAGATTTCATAAATGGCTCTTCTATTTCCCTTTCGGGAAATCTACACCCACAGACAACTTCAATAATTTCTCCCTTGTACTTCGGGAGATCAGACTTTGCACTTTTGCGGATCCATAGGTCAAGCGCCTCATCTCCAATCTCCGAAACCTAAAAATAGTCAATGTTGACCCTTCCTTCTTCCTCTTTGTACTTTTCCTTATCATGATTTCGACAGTCGTGGTGTCAAGAAACTTGTTCCCATGATTCCTGAAACTCTATTTTCCGAAATTACGATGCGCTCACAAGGTTGACTTTTCAACGCCACTTTACTTCTGTCGGGACTTCGGACTTCACAATATTGTGAATCCTAATGCAATGAATTCAGAACTTCACTCCATGAAACTCTGAAATGGTCAACGGAGTTTGACTCCATGTCAGTAGTGCGCCACCTGTCCGCTTCGCTAACTCCTCTATGGCCCACACGATCCTTTTAGCCTTCGGGACTTCGCGGTTCGGGATATCGCGATTTCCATTGCAAAGTTTATGGAACTTCAACCTACGAAATCTTGATATAGAATCCACGTGTAAATCCAATGACCCTTTTGGATTGGATCTATGGTCATACTCCTCCTGAGCTTAGAACCTTTCAGGAATACTCGTGGTAAGTCCCCTGCTCTTTCGTGAGATATGATGGCTCACGGGACTTCGTGGATTCTCAATAGAGAATTCCGACTGTCCATCTCTTCCTCCGAGAACTCGTCCTCCTGTGGTTCGACATCGCTATGCCTTCTTACAAATTTCAAGGCACTTGGCCTCTGCCTTCCTTCGACTCCTTCGAAGTTCTAATTCCGTCTGAGCTTTCCCCAACTTTGAATCTTTCAGAAAACTCTTGCATGCACTCCTTGCGACAGACTTTCAAACACTTCCAAGTGTTGAAATCATTCGACTCTACGCACACCTGCAGCAACAGTCTTTCAGTGCTTTACTCAGATTCGAAACTCTGAGACTTTACTCAGCCTGTGCACTCCTTGCATGGCTCCTATGCCTAGCTGCACTTCTTTGGAAATGAGAACGAGAGATATGTCTCTTGAGCCTTCAGAGACAAACCTTTGAACACCTTGTCAACGCACTCCTTGTGGACAATTCAACTGCACTCCTTGCAGGAACTCTTGCTCGGATAGAGAAACAATTGAAACTCATTCCTTTTCCCTTTCCTCTCATATTTCAAACATTCAACAAGAAATCATTCATACATAGCATAAAAGCAATTGCATGATAGAAAGAGTAAAACATTCATGAGCATAACATTCAAATATGTATACATAGAGAATATATGAACACCATGAGTCTGAATCACAACTTTCTTGTATTAATTCAGAACTTCTGCACATGGAGTCTGCTACACAACTCTCTCTACTTCTCTTCTATGCTCTCTAGAATTATGTTACAATACGCAATGAGGGTGTCTATATCTCGTTTCCCTCTTGCGCTCTAAAACTGTCAAATCTACACATTCAATTATACCTACTTGCATTAACTACCATAAATGCCTTCTATCTACTAAGGATGAGAGCAAATTTCTCAAGGTTTGATTACATTATACAAGTGTGCCTCCACTTGATGTTTCATTAATGGTTCAAGATATTTCAAAATTTGTGTTGGGCACTTTTCCAGCTGTCTGTTGTCTCTGCGCTGGCGCGCTTGAGATGCTCCTGTATCAGCCAGGTTCAAATCAAAGGAATATTCAATGACAAGACCACTGGAAATTGTGCATACTGATCTAGTTGGACCAAATACAACAAAGGGTTTAAAAGGTGAGAAACACTTTATGTTATTAGTTGATGATTATACAAGAATGGTTGCAGTTTTATTTCTCAAGAATAAGTGAGAATATTTTGAAAACTTCAAGATCTACAAGGAAATGGTTGAAAATTAAATGGATTCAAAAATCAAATTCTTGAGATATGATAATGGAGGAGAGTTCACTTCAAAGGAATTTATGGACTACTCCAGCAGTCATGGAATAAAAAGGAAATTCTTCATTGCTAGGACACCTCAACAGAATGGAATTGTTGAAAGAAAGAATAAGACAGTACAGGAAATGGCTCAAACAATGCTAATGGATTCCAAATTGATAGATATATTTTGGACACAAGAAGTCCATACAATAGTTCACATTCAAAACAGATTAATTCTCAAAAACAACACCGACAAAACTCCCTACGAGCTATGGAAAGGAAGACCAACAAATGTGAAGCACTTCAGAGTTTTTGGAAGAAAATGCTACATCAAAAGAGAAGATGGAAAAATAAGAAAGTTTGAATCTTGTGTGGACAAAGGAGTACCTGTTGGAACTAGTACATTTGGGTCAAATTCCGACGATGTGTTCAAATCAATTTCCATTTTATATTTTTGGTAGAATGACAAACATCGAACCCCCCCAAACATCATTTCACATGATGTTCATTTTCCGATGACATATATTTCATCTTTATTTCAACGTTTCATGTGGACACATGTCATATCAGATTTGCCTGTCCAAACCCCATATATTCATCGTAAGACCGACATCATGGAGGTGGAAAGAGAAACGTCTTGGATGTGGCAAGAGATACATCTTGGACGTGGCAAGACCGATGTCTTGGATGTGGAAAGAGAAACATATTGGACATGGCAAGACTGAAATCCTTGACCTGGCAAGACTGACATCCTTGATGTAGAAAGAGAGACGTCTCGGACGTGGAAAGACTGACATCTTGGAGGTGGAAAGCATGACGTCTTGGAGGTGGCAAGAGAGACGTTAAGAGGTATCATCTCTGATGTGGTTTCTATGGGAGTGACACTCTTAGATGTGGCAAGAGAGACATCCTTGAGGTGGAAAGAGTAACATTAAGAGGTATCAGCTTCGACGTGGTTTCTATGGGAGCGACACTCCAAGACATCGCAATAGTGACTATGTTGTAGGTATTTTAAAAAAAATACAATATCAATATTGGGCTCCATGATCTGATATTGATATTGTGTTTGGTTAGGCTCTTTGGAGTCCTTTTTAGATGACCTCATTCATCCTGTTGGTTGGTGGGAATGGTCAGGGGAATTCGCATTGAGAACCTTATACTTTGGGGAATACATGAATGTTGGGCTTGGTGCAAGGCTGGATGAGCGTGTAACATGGGTTGGTTATAGGGTGATTAAAACCACAGAAGAAGAAAAAGAGTTTAGTGTGATTATCTTTACCTCCGGTTCTACAGTGGGATCCCCTATAGAGGAGACCTACTAGTTTATTATTTTTGTCATTACAATAAGGATACCATGTCTTAAATCCTTACTAGAGTTTGAAATACTAAAATGAGAGGAGGCCAAAAAATTGTGTACTTCCTCTCATCTCATTTTGTTGTATTTTTTGAGATGGGGGGGGAGGGGGATTTTTTTTCTCAAAATAATAATATCTACACTTTTTCTCTATATGAAAAAGAGATGTTTATAGTTTTTCTATGTTTGAATTTTTGAACTCATTATAGATTATATAATATAATAATACTCTTTTTTTCATGTTTCCTCAAATTTTGAAGGTGGTGTTTTGAAGCTTGTACCCTATTTCCCCATTTAGGTATCTAAGGTTGATCTATAATTACGGTTAGTTATAAAATCTATTTACTTTGTTTCTTGTGAATGTTATAGTATTCTTGTAGGAATCATGTCGGAGGTATTAGTGATGGATTCTCTTTGAAATGACCTATCATCAATGAGTAGTAAAATTGAGGGAAATAGGTTCTGTGATAAAATGTGAAAAAGAGTTATCCTTAATTGCAAAGATTCATTTCAAATGTTTTAGGAACGATGGATGTAATTCTATTAGGATTTGTAATTTTGACTTGAATGGTTAAGAAATATCTCAAGATGATTACTCATAAGAATATTGAAGTATTTTAGTGCTTGTTTTGTGTGCTAATTTATTAGGAACTTCAAAGTGATCCTTTTGATCTAGAAATACACACATGTCCTTGGTCCTTTTCTCTTTAACAAAGAAAATAAGAAAAATAGTCTCATTCTTATTGTTCAACATCCCTTTCCATGATGCCACTATTTTTAAACATTTAATTGTCAACTAGATTTCTTAGCAGACCTAATGGTCACCTATTATAGCAGAGGGTTTGTTATGGGTAGAAGAGAAGGCATAATCAGGTTGTTATACCAGCGCCAATCCTATACTAAAACTAGATATATCAAGCTTAGTATCACCTAGCAAAGAAGACTCCAAATGCTACATTCTTTTGAGAAAATTATAGTAAAAATTACGCATATTGCTTTTCTTGGTAACATCATTTGATTCTTGACGAAGCTCACCTAATATTTTCTCTGCAAGCCACTTTGCCTTCTTTGCAAACATATTTTTATAAGTATTTGTAACAAAATTTCCGTTGTCTACATACAAGCAATCTTCCTTCCTTATTTCCTTAGTAACTTGTCATTCATAAACAATTTCTTATTATTGTTGACAAATATTCGTCTTGTTTATCAATTTTCCAATATATTTGGGCTCCCTATTTGTTCATTCTTCTTGAAAAGGGTGATTTTTCTTGCTCTTCATTTACACGACAAATAAATTGGAGATAGGATGGTTTTCTAAATAAAAGAAAATAAAATTGCTATGGAAATTGAAAGAAGGTACAGAGCTAAAATAGTGCTAATCGCTTCGATAAAAAAAGAAATACCCTTTCTCTTCTCCATCTTCTCCAGAAGGTCGTGTGCAAGGATTAATACAATACATCAAAAGAAAACAGGCTACAAGAGGACCCATTGATAGGAAAAACAACATATTTATGGAGCTCTCTCTAAGAAACCCAATGAAAACTTTTGTATATACTGTAGCAATAAGTCGAACAAAGCCCTTCAAGATGCCAATAATTGTGCCTCTACTTTGTAGGAAAATTTACATTTTGGTGACAAGGACAGCTGTATTGAACCATGTTTCACTATTTGCACCAAGGCATAGTGAAAGCCACATCACCCAACATGGAAGAGCAATGATTCTATCATTAAATACGAGCCAGATGAAGCCATAATTGAAGGAACTAGCAAGAGATCCAGTAACAATAATGCCCCATAACAGTATCTAGTTGCATATGAATATTTCTAGAAGACCCAAGTTCTCTCCAATGTCATTGGCTAGTCCTAGGTTGTTTAACAACATACCCAAAATAAATTAATTTATTTGTCTATTAGTCCATGGGTGTATTCTTACAGTTGAAAATATGAAAAAGAGGAGCATCATCGGGCCCTCACGATGTGCCCTCTGCTCTCAATATGAAGAAATAATCCCCCACTTGTTCTCCCAATGTCCCTACACCACAACTACATGGAATCTGGTGCTAGGAAATCTATTTATCCTCACAACCCAGGCACTCTCTTATAAGGATTTTTTTCAAAATTGGGGGAAGAATTATCATGGAAACCTGAGGAACAAACCATGTCTAAATAAACTCTAGATAGCAATGCCCAAATATATCTGCTAGGAAATATGGTTGGCCCGGAATAAAAAAATATTTCAAGAGGAAACCATCAGTCCTAAACAATGCGCGGTCAAAGCGATTTCCTTATGCATCAAATATATCTAGCATCGAGTGCTTATGAAAAAGGTAAATTTATTCTTTAAGAATCCCTCCCTCTCCTCGGCTAGTAAACCATCTTCAACTCCTCAGTGGGATATAAGGAAAATAGTGGAAGAATTTAAATTGTGGATGAAATCACACAGGAAGCATCTTCTCTTTTTCGATGGAGCCTCCCGTGGTAATCCTCAACCAACTAGTGTAGGTGGCATCTCATTGACCCTGCTAGAAACAAGTTGGTTACCTTTTCTTGGGGTATTGGAACCGCAACAAATAATATAGCCGAACCATATGCTCTATAAGTGGGGATAAGAATAGTCAAAGAGAATATCATTTCTCATATTTCATTCTTTGGTGATTCTATGTTGATAGTTAAAGCAATTCTCAAAAAACAAACAGTGAAGAAAAACCTTTTAAATGGCATCCTTCAACGAATCAGGACTATTACTAAAATCTTTGTAGAAATTAATCTCTTCCAGATCAAGATATATATCAACCCCCTTGTCGATATTTGGGCTAAGATGGATCGACAATAGGAAAAGGTGAATTTGAAACAAATGGAGTAAGGGGGTAACTCCCCATCCCTTAAATCATTACTGTTCAAGTATTTTCCCCAATAGATATTTAATGTATTTTAAGATATTTTGGTGCCTAGGGAATTTTTGTAAGGATGTATACATCTTAGATGATCATAGACAAGGTCCGGAGAGGGTGAGAAAATTTGAAATTTATGTCAAAATACTCCAAATTCTTCGGCTATATGCATTGATTGTAGACTGGTTTGATGTTATTAGCTTTGGCGCAGCCTATTAATACAATTCTTATATAGTTTCTGTTAAAAAAAAAAATTACATGGAACAATAAACAAGTCGGAATACATATCAGAACAATTCAGTTAATTGCAACTAAATAAATATCATCTTAAAATACAATAAGAACATTTTTAAATAGACAGGTTACAATAAATTCTTGCACCTGGATTTTGTATGAAAGTAGAAATGAGGGGAAGTTTTTTTCCTCATGGTGGAAGGTAGGGACTAAGAATGCATATTATATTGGATTGATATTCCATAAATTACACAAGACTTGTACTTGATAAAAGATCATCTCTGCACAATTTATTAGCAATGGCTAAACAAACGTGATTTCTTTGTTGATACCATGTACATGTAAGAATAGGGACAAAACTCTAACTAGACACATTGCAAATGAGACTATTTGCCCAATAAAATCACAACCCTACAACTGCCACAAGTGATCACAGAAGGCCCATAAGCTAAGTGCTTGTTGGATACAAGAAAAACCTGTTTCAAAAAAATACTAGAAATCTTGTGAGTTATTCTTAAAATATGAATGCCATGGCATAAGACATTCTAAAGTCCCACTCTACTATTGTACAAATTCGTATAATACAATATCTGATGGGGCATGTCAGTATCCCATCCAGTCATGAATCAACTCATATGTTCAAATCTAGCACAGTTGACTTGCATAAATATTCATTTGTTGGTGTTAGAACAAGCAACTTTATTCATAGATTGATAAGAGAATTTAGATTGTCACAGTAGATATCAATCTATGAAAACAAAAAATTTAAACATATATCAATTCAAGGAAAATGCAATTGATCACCACAAAATTGTTCCAAAGAGATATTTGATCATCAATATAAATTTCATTAAAACAGGCATTTACAAAGAACATTACCTTCCAGTGTAGTGAAAAGACTATGAAATCAAAATGTTGAATATGAGCTATCAAAGCAGTATTCCAGATAATAGTTCTGGTTGTATAAGAATTCACTATAGAAAAAGAGATCAAATAGAGGTAGAGTCTCGTGTAGATACTATGGGATGTCCTAATCAAAAGAAATAAGTTTGAGAGCACTAGAGCTTCATGGTTTTCAGCAACATCAACATCATTATCAAGAATATATTGATGATGTGGACCTCAATTCATAGTTTCCAAATTTTAGATTTTGAGTTAACGAGGCAAAGGGATAAAACATAACATTGCACTTGTGTAAGGTACCTACATTCTCAATGTAGCTTGGAAGGTGCATACAAGGCTATGTCCAAAACATCCTATATTTCAGTGATTTATAGAGTTTGGTGTAGTTAACAACAAAAACACAATAGCAACAAGGATTGAAATGACAACTTTTATTTTGGAATCTAAGAAATCTGTTAAGTTTGAAAGGGAAACAAAGAATGAAATAAAGATGGAAGAAGTAGCAAAAAAATGCCAATGATTCCAATCTAAACAGAGATACAGAACAATCTATATGATATAGAATTTAAGAACTTAAAAATGCAAACTAGAGATCAGTATAGTAAACAAGGTTCCATGGCAGCGTATACCTGCCGCTATGTAGGAATAATAACAGATGCATAGAATGAAGCACAACAGATGCAGAGAAGAGCTCTGATATATATGTAACTAAATGCAAGGGAACTGCAGAGATTGCACATCGACTATTTGGAAAAATGCCTAAGAGAAATGTTATTTATTGGAGTGAAATGATTGCAGGGTATGTCCATATTGGGAAAGCTAATGAGTCATTGGCACTCTTTAATCAAATGAAACTTGTAGACATGAAACTCGACGCAGTGACCATTGTAAATGTGCTCCCTTCATGTGCTCACTTATTGGCTCTGCAACCAGGCAAGTGTATCCATGGTTACATAATCAAGAGTGGATATGAATCAGATATGTTTGTTGGGAAATCCTTAATTTACATGTATGCCAAGTGTGGGAGTATAGTGCTTGTGAATCTTATGTTTGACAAAAAAATTAATAGAGACCTGATCTCATGGAATTCAGTGATTGTTGGGTTTGTAATGCATGGGCAAGGTAAAGATTCCCTCTCTTATTTTTTCTAAATGTAGCAGTCAAACATAAAACCAAACCACCTTACCTTTTTATGTATTTTGTATGCTTACAGCCATGCAAGAATGATGGAAGAGGGATTGCAATATTTTTTTCTCATGAATCAAAAGTATTACATAAAACCCAAGATGGAGCACTATGCATGCATGGTTGATCTTCTTGGTCATGCTGGGCGATTGAGTGAGGTAGAAGAGTGCATTATAAATATGTCAATAGAACCTTGTGCTAGTGTGTGGGGGGACTTGATTGGTGCCTGTAGAATTCATGGTAATGTTGAGCTAGGGGAACACGTGGCAGAACACCTTTTTGACTTGGATCCTGAAAACACTGGATCTTATCACTAGTACATTTGGGTGAAATTACGATAACGCGTTCGCCGCAATTGCCAGTTTATATTGTCATGAGAACGAAAAATAATGGACCCCCTCAAATGCCATTTCACATGACATCACTTTTCCGACAACATAGATATTGTCTCTATTGCGACATCTTGGAGGTGGAAAGAGTGACATTTTGGAGGTGGCAAGAGAGATGTCTTGGAGGTGGCAAGAGCGATGTCTTGGAGGTGGCAAGAGAGACGTCTTGGAGGTGGAAAGAATGATGTCTTGGAGGTGTAAATGGAGACGTCTTGGAGGTGGCAAGAGAGATGTCTTGGAGGTGGCAAGAGCGATGTCTTCAAGGTGGAAATAGCGACGTATTTGAGGTGTCAAGAGCGACATATTGGAGGTGGAAAGAGCGACGTTAAGAGGTATCAGCTCCGACGTTGCTTCTATGGGAGAAACACTCCAAGATGTCGCAATAACAACTCTGTTGTAGGTATTTAAAAAAAAAATACACTATCAATAGTGAGAGGGACATATACATTAAACTTTGCTAAGATACTAGCCATATCAATATTTAAATCTATATCATCGGTCTTAGGAAAGGTTAGTTGAGGAGGAGGAATAACTTCCAATGGTAAAGGGGGTCTTGTCTAATGAGGTTTAGGATCGCTAGGATATGTCTCTAGTGTGTTATCACACATACTTGCAATTGTTGAGCTAAAGTTTGAAAGCTCAAGTGCAATCATGTGTAACTTAGAGGGAAGGCCCCTATCACCTCACCAACCCTCTTTCACTTCAAGCTAGCTTTCCTCCGACTGAAGGGGGTTTCCCTCAATTAATATTGCGAGGAATTAGGGAAAGTAATCTCAATGTGGAGAGTGAGGTCCGAGAAAAATGTGTTTGGGTAGCTTTAGACTATTGAAGAAAGTACTTGGAGGTCTCAAGATCAATGTCTTTTCATTGGGCATATGGAGTTAATGTAGTGCTTCAATGGAGACCGATGGAAAAATAAGAATTGAAAGTCTATCATAGGATTATCACCTCATAATCCTAAGTCAACCTCCTAGGAGAGAAAACCCTATAGTTTATCCCCTCATAAACACTAGGTGTCGTCCTATCCCTTCAAGAGATACTAGCACAAGATCAAGACAACTATGTTTTAAACACTAGGGGGATAGGCACTTCTATTCCCTAGAACTAAACCCTAGCCAAGAAAATCCTTAAGGGGATAGCCACTCCTAACCATTAAGGAAAACCTTGAATGCTTCAATGAGTTAAGATGGATAAAACAATGGAAATGGTTGATCACTCTCAATCCTTCCTTAGGGTTTCAAGATTGTTCAAGGAGACAAAGTTAACATGTAACTATTACTCTAATAGAGCATTCACCAAGATATCCAAAGAAACATCACATGTAACATAATGAAAATGCTTAAGATAAGGCACATAGCATTAAGAAAACCCATTTTCACGAAACATCCACCCAAAAAAAGAGAAAACATCCACTAGATCAATCTCCAAAAAATGTTCCTAAGTATAACACAATATGATTCAACAAAATTTTCTCAAATGATGGGAAAAGAGGGGCTTTGGTGCAACATCTAGCCTCCAAAGACCCTTCAATTCTCTCATTTATGCTCAAAATCACCTATAGAATCTTCAATTGTTCTTCAAGTGGGCTAGGGTTTCCTTCACCAAGCGTGTAAGAAAGACCCAACATCTTCCTTCACATGTGGGAATGTGGGCTTCAAAATTAGATAATGTTGTATCACAACCAAGAGCCCAAAAAACCTCCCAAGGAATTACCTTCTTTACTAGTTAAGCAAACAAACAACCATTATCCATTTACACGTGGGCGTAAGAGATTCAACACAAGCACATAGCCTTCCTCAAGGGGTTGGCCCTAAATTTATCTTCCAATTCAAAATTAGAACTTCAATTTGAACCAAACTTAGGTAATCATTAAAGTTCGGCCCAACATTCAAATTTTATGTTTCTTTCCCCTTCTTTAGGTCAACCCTTTAAGAATCTAAATGGTCGTTTTCACATGCATATCTATATGACAATCCTAATCATTTTCCTTTGAAAGTATCTTCAAAACAAAGCTCTGATTTATGGGATAAAATCTCTCTGTGAGACTTTGATTCTATGAGAAGTCGGTTACTATTTGCTCAAGTCTTTGGGCCAAAAGTGTCATAGAATTTTGAGCAGTTTCAACATTATGTAAATTTTTAGGCTTGGTAAAGTTTTGAGAAGCTAGAATATTCTCTTCAATATTAAAAGCATGCTCTTGCGCTTCTACAAGGATCTTTGGGGACTTTTCCCTTAACATAAATCCAAATTTCCCCTCGAAGGATTTTGTGTATTGAAGAAGGATGATGACACCATCCTTTAAGCTAATGTCCTTAGGAATTTTATTGAGTAAATTTTTAAATCTTGTGTCAAATTCTTTTATCGATTCATTTTCCTGCTTCATTTCATTAAATTGCACTAATAATAACCGAGAATCCCTCTTTGTGTCCCATATCTTCATAAAGGTATCATGAAAGGCTTCCCAAGTTTTGATACTCTTATCAAGAAGGTTATTATACCATTTTCTAGCATCTTCAACCAAAGAAGCAGCAAAAAGTTTCACCATGGGGGAAAACTAGCGCATCTCGAACAACATCATCCTACCAGGGGGGAAATATAGAGCATGGAATTTTTCTCTCTTACACAAGCACGAGCATATCTCAAACAAGATCGTTCCACCCTAGGGGAAAGCTACCATGTGTCATCTTTCCCTCTTGCACAAGAATGATCACATTGCAAACAACATTCCACCATGGGTGAAAGCTAGCATGTGCTAGAGTTTCCTCTTGCACAAGCATGAGCATATCTCGGAAAACATATTTCCACCATGGGAGCAAGCTAGTGTGTGTTATATTTCCTGTTTTCACAAGCATGAGTGTATCTAGGAAAACATCATTCGACCATGGGGGAAAGGTAGTGCATGATAGCTTTCCCTCTTGCACAAGCATGAGTGCATGTCGGACAACATTATTCCATCAAGGGGGAAATCTATCATGTGATAACTTTCCCCCACTATGGAATGATGTTGTCAGATATGTGCTCGTGCTTGTGCGAGAGGTACATCTAGCAAGTGATAGATTTCAATCTTGCTCAAGCACAAGCACATATCAAACAACATCATTCCACCATGGGGGAAATCTAGTGTGTGTTAGCTTTCCCTCATACACAAGCATGAGCGCATATCAAGAGAATATCAAGCATATCAAGCATGAGCATATCAAGCATGCGCATATCAAGCATGCGCATATCAAGCAACATTATTCCACCATAAGGGAAAGCTAGCGCATGATAGCATTCTCTCTTCCACAAGCACAACCACACCTCGAACAACATCATTCCACCATGGGGGGAAACTAGAATGTTTTAGTTTTCCCTGTTGCACAAGCATAAGCACATCTCGAACAACATCACTACAAAGTGGGGGAAAGATAACGCATGTTAGTGTTCCCTCTTGAAAAAACAACAATGTATTTTGAACAACATCATTCTGTCATGGGGGAAAGCTAGCGTGTGCTAGTTTCTCCTTTTACACAAGCACAAGAACATCTAAAACAACATCATTCCACCATAAGGGAAAGCTAGCACAACTAGAAAATACTATCTTTCCCTCTTGCACAAGCACAATCACAAGCACATTTTGAACATCATTCCATCATTGGAGAAAGCTAGTGTGTGCTAGTTTTCCCTCTAACATAAGCACAAGTGCAAGCACATCTCGAACAACATCATTCCACCATGGCGGAAATCTAGTGTGTGCTAGATTTCCCTCTTGCACAAGCACAAGCGCATCTCAAACATCATCATCTTCAACAAGTACAAAAACATTGGAAACAACATCATTCCACCTTGGGGGAAGCTAATGGATCCTTCTATCTCTCTTGCACAAGCACAAATGCATCTCGAAAAACACCATTCCATGTTGGGGAAAGCTAGAGCATGCTATATTTGGTTCTTCCAAAAGAACAAACGCATCTTGAACAACAACATTCCACCGTGGGGGAAAGCTAGCATGTGCTACCTTTCCCTCTTGCACAAACACAAGCGCATCTCAAACATTATTTTAGCATGGAGGAAAGCTTGCACATACTAGCCTTCCCTCTTGCATAAGCACAAGTGCATCTCAAACAACATCATTCCACCGTGGAGGAAAGTTAGCGCGGGTTAGCTTTCCCTCTTGCACAAGCACAAATGCATCTTGAACATCATTCCACTGTGGAAGAAATCTAGAGTGTTGTAGCTTTCCCTCCTACACAAGCATGAGTGCATCTCAAACATCATTCCACCATGGAGGAAAGATAGCGTATGTTAGTTTTCCCTCTTGCACAAGAACAATCACATCTCAAACAACATCATCCCACCATAGGGGAATTCTAGCTCATGTTAGGTTTTCCTCTTGCACAAGCATGATCTCATCTCAAACAACGTCATCCACAAGCACGATCTCATCTCAAACAACATCATCTCACCATAAGGGAAAGCTAGCACGTGTTAGCTTTCCCTCTTGCACAAGCACAAATTCATCTCAAACAACATCATCCCACCGTGGGGGAAAGCTAGCATGTGCTTTCATTTCCTCTTGCACAAACACGAGCTCATCTCAGACAAGCATCATCCCACCATGGGGAAAAGCTAGCATGGGCTATCTTTTCCTCTTACACAAACATGATCACATTTTGGAGAATATCATTCCACCGTGGGGGAAAGCTAGCATGTGCTAGATTTCCCTCTTTCACAAGCATGAGCGCATTTCAAACAAAATCATTCCACAGTGGGGGAAAGCTAGTGCGTACTAGCTTCCCCCTCTTGCACAAGTGCAAGCACATCTCATACAACATCATTCCACCATGGGGGAAATCTAGCGCATGTAGGTTTCCCTCTTGGAAAATCACAAGTGCATCTTGAACAACATCTTTCTATCGTGGGGGAAAACTAACCCATTCTATTTTTCCCTCTTGCAAAAGCATGAGTACATCTCGGAAAACATCTTTCCACCATGGGGCATGCTACCTTTCCCTCTTGCATCAGCAGGAGCGCATCTCAGACAACATCATTCCACTATGGGGGAAATCTAGCACATAACCTCATTCCACCATGGGGTCCCACTAGTTTTTCCTCTTACATAAGCATGAGAGCATCTTAGAAAACATCATTCCACTATGGAGAAACTCTAGTGTATAACATCATTGCACCATGTGGGAAATCTTGCGTGTGCTAGCTTTCCCTCTTGCACAAGGCTCACAAGCACATCTCAAACAACATCATTCCATCATGGAGGAAAGCTAGTGCATGATAGATTTCCCTCTTACACAAGAACAAGCACATCTCAGACAACATCATTCCAATGTGGGGGAAAGATAGCATCTTCTAGGTTTCCCTCTTCCACAAGCATGGGCACATCTCAGAAAACATCATTCCACCATGGGAAAAAGCTAACTTTCTTCAGAAGAAGAGAAGCCTGATATTATACAAGACTCCTCGAAAACTGAAAAAGGATCTCAAGCCATACCTATAGAATTGTTACCTCATTCACCTTGGCAATTGGCAGTTCACAGTTCATTGTTACCTTATTCACAGTTCCCAAGGAATCTTCATCTATCTCGAGGCAGTTCATGGTACCCAAGGCATTGGTCAAAATAGTTTGGGGTTACTTCTTCATTCTTTTGGCTTCTCTTGTCATGCCACATCCTATTTTCTTGAGCGCTCACCTTGTTAAACATTTGGAGGCATGTTTCATTTGATTTGATGGGACATCCACCTTGGAGGATGCATTACCTAGTCATGGGGACTTAATTTTTTGGCACATGTGGACCTATTTGATTGTCCCTTGACATGGCGTGAATGATAACATGATTTAAGGAGGGTTGTATCACACCTTAAACACCTCACACATGACTTCTTGGAGATGATCTTGAGGATTCTTCGACACTTGAGTGGTTTTCTCATCATTTGTAGGGGGTTTGACATTGGAGCTTGCATGTCCACCTTGAAGGAGACTTGGGAGTATTACATTGCACACTTTGTGGAGAATGGTTGAGGATCCACCTACTTAGATGCTATAGGTTAGACATTTGACTCACCTTCTTCTCTTGTTGATGGAGACATCCCTCCTTCATGGGGATTTTTCATTTGGATTATTGTACACGTGGCTTGACCACCCCATCTTTTATGTCTTTTATACTAGATAGTTGGAGGAGAATAATATCTTATGGCTCTCTAGGATAGATCTACAGATATGACATGAGATATTGATATTTTGATGTAAAGAAAAAGAATGCTACACATAATTAGCATGAAAAAAATAAGAAAAGTTTTTCTGTTAAAAATAGCAAAGCTGCTCCAAGTAAAAAATATTTGCTAACATTATGGATATTTCCAATCAAGTTTTAAATAGTTTGGTGATTCGGCTCGTTTGAAGGTGATCAATATTGCAAGTTAAATGGAGTATCCAATATTTAATATTATGGATAAGTTTCAGTCCTATTTTAACTATTTTGCAATGTGGAGGTTATTTTCAAATTGGTTACTTGTTTTCATACTTGTCTCTCCCCTCACATATGATAAAATGCAAGATTAAATTGATGTCTAATGTCGAATTCAAAAATATATGATCTATCAATTTCTTGCTTAGATTAATCTGACTTGAAGGTGTTCATAAATGATCTGATACATCATACACCTTCTGGTCAAGAAAGTGAATAAGTAAGTTATGCAGAGACAAACCTATCCATGTGCAAGACAATCCAAATGGTGTGATAATAAACTTCTAAAGAACTCACTTGCAGTTTTTGAAATTCCTTCAATCACTGTCATTACCTTATAATCAACAGTTTCGCAAACATCGCATTCCCCTATAGGATGGATTGTTTTCCAACCCATGAACATTAAGAAAAATAATTTCTTTAATCTTGATTTCCTCGTCCAGCTTACGCCAAGGATGCTAAAATGATCTTAATTTTTTATTGCCAAGGATGTCGATGGAGTTGTTTATTCCATCTTTCATCAATGATTATCCACAAAGGAAGATACTTTTTCCTTTTACCTTGATAAGCTTCCTTTATTACCTCCTTGGCCTGATCCATGGCCTCGTAAACAAAACCCATGGCTGGTTTATCACCATCCACCAGTCTCAAGACTTTCACAAGAGGTGCACTAAATAGCACTATCTCCTCTGCCCTTTTCCAAAATGATTTCTCAAACACTTTTTCAACAATTTCTTTGCCTTCGGCCTTCTTGCTCCATTGAGATGCATTCCACTCTTCACAAGAGAACATATTCCTCAGGTTGGCTTTTTGGTCAATCATGGATTGCAACGTAAGAAAATTCATTGCAAAACGTGTGATAGCTGACCTGACAAGCTCTCTTCAATCAGTTTTTTTTCTCATAAGGTTCAAAACCCATGAGTGGTTGTAGATGTACCTTGTTATGCTTTTACCTTGTTCCACTGTTTTTTTCACCCATTCAATTTTCCCAATATCCTCAAGCATGAGGTACAAACAATGGGTTGCACATGGAGTCCACCAAATGGTACGATGCTTCTCCTCTAACATCTTTCCAGCTGCAACATAATTTGCGGCATTATTTGTGATAACCTGTAGAACATTCTGCACCCCCACCTCCTCAACTACTTCATCCAAAAGACAAAATAGTAAATTTGCATCTTTCACTTGATCAGATGCATCCACTGATTTAAGGAACATAGTTCCTTTAGGGCAAGCAATAAGGAAGTTAAGAATGGTGCGGGATTTTTGATCAGTCCATCCATCAGACATGATTGTGCACCTTGTTTTAGACCATGACTCCT
>CBVK0103924624.1:0-10492 GCA_900067695.1 Picea abies
CTCCAGTATTACCTTGGGTATCATTGTTGTTTTGGGCTTGCATGGGTTGCGCCCTTCTGTCCCATTGGCCTTCGTGGTCTCTTGCATCTCATTCTGAGTTTCCTTAGTGTCTTCACCCGTGGTCTGATTTTTGTCTTGGCTTCTTTCTTGATGCTTCCCTGGGTCTGATCCTGAGGTTCCTGTCACTAGTGCCTTGAAAACTATGCCTCTTGGCCCTTTCCCTCTATCCACCGCTACCTGTTTGTATGAGGGGGTCCCCTTACCCCACCCCCTTTGGTGCTCATGTTGCTCTCTACTGTGGTTGCAACTGTTAAACCCTAGCTCGTCGCGACTGTCAAACCCTAGCTTGCTAACGAAACAAAAAATAATTTAATTTATAGTTAAACTCTAATTTAAATTTAATATGTAGTTAATCTATAGTTTAAATTTAATTTATAGTTTAAATTAGGGTTAAATTTAATTTATTGTTTAATTAGGGTTTAATCTTTAATTTAAATTAAGGTTTAAATATATAGTTTGAATTTTATTAGATTTAATCTCTAGTTTAAATTAGATTTAATCTATAATTTAATTTAAGTTAATATATGGCTAAACCCTAAGTTAAATTTAATCTATAGTTACCCCAGATGGGGTGACACACAACAGTCAAGTGCCACATCGCACCAGGCCTGGCCAAGCCATAAATAAGGATGGCCAAATCCTATCCCCTCATCATTAAGAATGGGAGCCAACCACAACTGCCAGCCAAGAGTCATGGGACTTCTCCCTCGCACAAAAAACCCCGTAGCCAAGAAATTCAATGCTAGGGAGGTGATAATGGAAGCCATCTCGTCACACCTCTCGGTTATTATCCAACTCTGCATCAGATTTCTTCATTTCTCTTTCAATCCACACGAAGCTAGCAACCTTGAGCTTGGGAGCGGCCATTGCTACACCTCCTGCAACTTTGCTATTAGCATCATCCTCTCGATGCCCCAGGAGAGAGGAAAGTTGCGTTGCGACCTAGCATCATCCTCTCGATGCCCCAGGAGAGAGGAAAGTTGCGTTGCGACCATGTCTGGTACAACCTGGCCGCAAGACAAAAATGACTGTAGAGGCTCAAGAGGGTTCTCTCAATTGACCGCACTCATAGAGCTCAGATTGCTTGTAGGGATGCTAGTGAAAGGATGACCTAGTCACCTTCAACAATGTTTGTGGAGGAGGTCAACCCGGAGGAGCCCATACAACTCCCTCCGGAGTCTATTCTCTTCATGGTGCCAGAGAATTGGCAACCTCCAACTAGCTTCCCTAAGGAAGAAACTTAGGCAATTACAATGGCTCACCACAGTATCGGCACCATGGAGTCACAAATGGAGGAATTCCATATATTCTATGTTGAGGAGGAGCTCCTGGAGAAGTGCCTCCAAATGGCTGCTCAGGATGACACAATCTTGGTGTATTATGCTCCTCTCAAAGCCTCAGAGAAAGAAGATGACCCCGGGAGCATAGGGACGGGAGAAGAGGAGCGAACCACCAGGACGGAGCAAAGGAGGGACTTTGGGCTGCAACAAGTGAGGCAGAGGGGTGGTATGTCGAAGGAGGGTGGCGAGGTCCTTGCGCCACCTCCTATTATGGTAACATCTGATCAGTAGTGTGTCCCTTTGCCCTTCGTGGCGAGGTCCTTGCGCCACCTCCTATTATGGTAACATCTGATCAGTAGTGTGTCCCTTTGCCCTTCTTCCAGCCGGAACAACTAGAATTGGTGTTCGACTTGAGACGTCAGATGGCAGACCAGGTCTGTTGTGGCACACTCATGAGCCAACGTATAGACATGCTTTACGAGGCTTTCTCCAATGCGCTAGAAAAGAAAATATGTCTAACATGTGTGAGACTCTATGCCCTGTGATCTTGAAATGGACTGCACAATGAAGACCTCGACAATGAAGACCTCAACGGGTAATTGCTTCGCTAAGATTGCCTTTTGGTTATGGTTAGATGCTCATGCTCTGGTTAGGAGTTCAGTCAGCTCAAACTCTTTACTGTTCAGTTTATTTTCAGTTTCAGTTTTCATGGACAATGCTTAGACTATAGGTCGCCACCTGTCCTGGTTTCCTCCAGGTAGGGCAGATGACGATCTCCCTCTTTTGGACATGGTTATCTGAGGCTGCCAATTGTTCTGGTTTCCGCTAATTTGGCAGAACATTTGGTAGCTTAAGGACATATGTTTCTTTTTGTTTATGATATAATATAACATGATCCGCTCTCTTTTTACTTAAAAAAATAAATAATCTATAGTTAATCTGTAGTTTAATTAAGGTTTAATATATACTTTAAACTGGGGCTTAATATATAGATAAATATAAACATTAAATTAGGTTTTCACTATAATTTAAGTATAGATTAAACACTAATTTAAATATAGTTAAAACCTAATTTAAATTGGATCTATAGTTAAATTAAATTAAATCTATACTTAAATTAGGGTTTAATATATAGTTAATTTATAGGGTTTAATATATAGTTAAATGGGGTGGTATGTCGAAGGAGGGTGGCGAGGTCCTTGCGCCACCTCCTATTATGGTAACATCTGATCAGTAGCATGTCCCTCTGCCCTTCTTCCAGCCGGAACAACTAGGATTGGTGTTCGACTTGAGACATCAGATGGCAGACCAGGTCTGTTGTGGCACACTCATGAGCCAACGCATAGACATGCTTTACGAGGCTTTCTCCAATGCACCAGCAAAGAAAATATGTCTGACATGTGCGAGACTCTATGCCCTGCGATCTCGAAATGGACTGCACAATGAAGACCTCAACAATGAAAACCTCAATGGGTAATTGCTTTGCTAAGATTGCCTTTTGCTTCACCATTTTCCCTTTCATTTGTATATACATTTAAATTTTGAACTCTATTTATATTTTTACGATGTATTTTATGGATATATTCTCCATACAAAATTTAATAGCAATTTTAAAAAATACATTTTATTTGGGTATTTTTTATTTTGTATATAATATTTATATTCATCAAGAGTTTGGTTATAAAAAATGTAAATATTAAAATGTTTATCCTTCATTTTATAAAGGATAAATAAGGTTATAAATGAAGTTATATTTAGACTCAATTCATTTGGATAGGCTTGGTTAAGTACATGTTGATTACATGGAAGTGGTCAGTGGTACAGGTTGGTACATGTTTATAGTGGTATATCTCACAGTGACAGTGAGACATTGGCTTCACCATCTTACTTATATATCAGGGTGGCAGGATGGGGCAAAGATAGGTGGTTGAAGCCACCTTCCATATCAGGGTGGCAGGATGGGGCAAAGATAGGTGGTTGAAGCCACCTTCCGGTTGTAGCCAAAGAACATAGGGGGTTGTAGCGTCCTTTTGGTTGTAGCCAGAGAATTGGAGAGTTGTAGCTTCCTTCAGTTTGTAGCCTGAAAATATAGGGGGTCGGAGCCTCCTTCTAGTTGTAGCTATAGAACAAAGGAAGTTGGTGATTCCAATGAATGTAATTCTTAAAGACATATAAGAAAAAACATTATGTGGTTTTCTCCCACATTGGGTTTCCACATAAAAATACTGGTGTATTGTGTATGTGTATGATTGTTCATTGTTCATGGTTTATTTACTCTATACTTATTGGATGATAATGCTATATTGATCTTAAAGATAAATAACACTTGCATACTATGGTTAAAAAGGACTAAAAAAATCTATTACTGATTCACCCCCTCCCCTAGTAATCTAACAATTGGTATCAGAGTGGGTTCCTTCAAAAATTAGTTTAACCACTAAAAGGTAGATCAAGGAGAGCAACAATATGTATGAAAATGGAATATCGTAGTTTGATGGACAAAACTATGATTTCTGGAGCAGAAGGATGAAAACATATGTGCATGCACATGGATTTGAGGTTTGGAAATCAGTTGTAGATGGATACAAAGAATCAACACTTTCGCCAACAAATGAAAGTGGAAGGAAACTCAGTCTAAATAATTCAAAATCCACAAATGCACTTCTAAATGGTCTTTGTGATTTGGTATATTCCAAAATTATGCTCGTACACAGTCATACAACAACACAAGCATTGTCAGGTGTCCTCCAAGGTTTTTCTAGGGGCTTATACCCGAAAATATTGGTGTCTTATGCATGAGATTTTGGTTTCCTTATTTATTCTTTTATTACATGTTTAGTTGATTACTCAGTTGTGATTTAATTCAATAAGCAATTTATTTTGAATTAATTATCAGGTGCTAGGTTGTGAGGGTAAAATAAACAAGGTATCAGATCATACCAAGAGTTGTTAGAGAAAATCAATATCACGAACTAAAATTATTCCATTCTAAAAATATTTTTCTCATAAAAATCTTACTCAAATTAAATTCAATACAAGTTAAAAAGTTCTTTTAAACCTAAACACTAGTAAAGACATTATTTTGTTTGGAAGTTTAAAAAATATTTGATCTTTACCTTAAATATGTATATTTTAATCTATTAAAAAATCATACAAAAAAGTAAAACAAGCCTACCTTCTAGCTCTAGGCCACTCTAAACTACCCTGTTCAGAGTTATGGGTGAAGATATGGAAATGAAACCTCTGGCCTAAAATGTCTTTATTTCTCTAGATTTTATTCCAGCACAAAATCCTCACTTTGCACAAGATTGTTCGAAAATGATTTCACGCCTTGGGTTCTATCCTGTTTGTCAACAAGTTAAGGAAATTGCATAATATATTTTGAATCAATGCAGTTACACTTCAATCCTATCGGATCTGGGCACCTCTTCTTTTAGTCAAACCGATCGAGACAATCATAAAATTATAGACACCATTCTTTATTGGAGAGAAGAGGATTTTGGCAACCCCTTCATCAATCAAATATGGAGGCTCTTCCTAGGCTTTCTTCTCTTGGAAACCTGGAAAGAGAGAAATTGATGCATCTTCAAGAATCATTCCAAATATAATAGCCACATCTATAACAAGATCAAACAGAATATAAAGGAATATTTTCTAATCTCGCCATGGTCAGATCAATACAAGGATCATCGCCATGGAATATTTTCTAATCTCGCCATGGTCAGATCAATATTTTCATGGCATGATCATCAAGACAAGGATCATATCTTGCTAATATATTTCTTGGCCTCTGCTCATACATCCCAAAATATTTAAGCTATAGAGCTGGCAATGCCACATTTATAGATCAAATGAAGTCGCCAAACTAAACTTTGAAGACATTGGAATGTACTATAGCAGTTGAAAATTTCACCTTTTTCGCCTCAGACATAGTATTTGCAGGAGTACTATTTTTGTGAACGCATGTAGACTTGTACAAACTAAATATGTCTATCTCATTATATTGTTTCAGAATTTCCATTAATGTAACTCTACAGTTTTGGTCGCTCCAAGGGTCATTGGGATAAAAATCACAGTTTTTTTTAATCATCCTATGAGTTTCATAGAACACAATTGCATTACTCCATGCATGATCCACAAAACCTTCCAAATCATGACCATCCTGTGTCTCTGGATTTCCCCCGTGCACAAAAATTCTATGAATTAATGTATTGTGAAAAGGGTTTAACAAGGAGAATGGCGATAGTTACAATGAAACTAAAACCTAACCTTCGAAAACCTAAAAGTTGTAACAAAACCTTCTAAATCCTAGACCCTAAAAGTTCTAAACCTAAGAGTTATAAGGTTTAATCTATAATCTATATTTTAAATTAAATTTAATCTATAGTTTAAAATAGGGTTTAATCTATAATTTAACTTAGGGTTAGATTTATTTTTATTTTTCCAAGGAAAAAGCTTAATTTTATATCATCAAATTTGATCAAATTTACATTTTGTAGATACACTTCTAGAGTGTATTCCTGTAATCTCTATGTCTATGTATTTGCTTCAAAGCTCGTTGAAGTTCTTCTTTTTGTAGTTATGTCTTCTAATCCATTAGGATTTTACAAAATTTGCAACCCAAAAAGGTATCCAATGTTCACAAGAAAGTTCTTTGTTGTTCCTGAAGTTGTTCATTTAAGAATTATGAAATCTTCGAGTGGCCCAATTCCATGTGTGTGCCTTCTTTCGAGGCCTAGTGCGCCTCTTCGTTTATTTCCCTGTATACATGATGACAGGAAAATGAATCAAAAACTCTCTGTAGTGATTTTATGTCTTCCACAATATTAGCAAATCTGATATTTGTGCAACTTTGAGAACCATTAATCCAGTTTATCACATTTTTTGAGTCTCCATAAACTGTTATCACTTTACAATTATGTTCGAGTGCAAAGGCCATGAGTAGTTTGAGGCTCATAAGTTCTGCGTAATTGTCTGTTCCTGCTCCCAAGCCAGAAGTCAAAGTGTAGTAGTGTGTGTCTGAGAAGTATAAGATCCCTCCACCTCCACAAATGTAATTTTGGGAGGCTCCATCAAAAAAACCCTAAGAACTTGTTTTATCGATGGTCACTTCTCTTATAATTATGGTCTTGACTCTCCCTTAAGTTGAAAAAAAAAGGATAGGATGGCCAAGCTATTGAGAGTAGTCTTTTCGGGTGCTGGTACAACTTCATTAAAAATGACTTCATTCCTAGCAAGACACAAACCCCAGATGATTAGCAGGGGTAGCAATCTGTAGCTCTTAAAAATTATGTTCTCCCACCAGTTCCTCCAGGATTATTCCAATGTGTGACCGTTCCAAAGAAAGTTTTTATTTAGAAGTCTAGACACTTATGTCCATACCTTCTTTATATAAAGACAGTCTATGAAGAGGTGATGCACCATTTCTTCGTCTATTTTACACAGAGGACACCTACTCGGGCCAGAAAAATTCCTTTTTTAGAGTATGTCCCATGTTGGAGCCTTGTTTGTTAGCACACTCCACATAAAAAGTTTCGATTTTGCAGGACAATTTATTCTCCAGAGTTTTTTCCACCACCAGACAGGTTCTGCATGGGCTTGTTCTTGGATTAAGAAGTTATAGCCTTCCTTTGGAGTGTAGATACCAGAGGCAATTCGGTCCCAAACAAGTTCATCCTCTTGGTCCCTTAATCTAACTTGTGTTGTCTTTAGGACTGTAATGTATCTTTCCAGCTCTCTTGTATCTGCATCATTTAGTTCGAGACCAGTGGAAAATTTCCATCCTTGAGTCTAGACGTTTGTGGTATCTGGATTGGCAAGTTTGTTTAAAGTGTCAAAGCCTTTAATTCTTATCAGATGAGTAAGGTGATATGAAAGAAGGTGATTTCCTTCACTTCCCATCTAGGGATCAGCAACCAACCTCACCCGATGACCATTTCCAATTTTCCAAACCAGTCCTTCCCCGATAACTGAGAAGGATTTGATGATAGCCTTCCAAATGATTGAAACTCCTTTCAATGATTTTTGACCCCATCTGATCCACGACACCACAGAATCAGGTTCAATGTATTCTCTTATAACTACTTTTGTCCAGAGACTGCTTGTGGTTAATAGTCACCAGCCCCCTTTTGCAGCCAATGCTTTTGAGAAAACATGAATGTTTTTTAATCCCCATCCTCCTAAGGCCTTTGAGACAACAATCCTTTTCCATCGAACCTAGGGTGTCACATGTGAATCTTTCTTCCCACTCCAAAGAAATATGAAGGTGAGCTTCTGAGCTGCCTCCAATGTTCCTTTAGGGATCCAAGGGAGTGACATCCAAAAAACTGGAATAGCTTCCAAGACTGATTTAACTAAGACCGGTCTACCTGCCCTGGAAAGCCATCTATGACTCTAGGATAAGAGTTTTTTTTCCAATTTTTTTAAAATCCATGTCCAATCCTCTTTCCCGCAGTCATTTGGTTTTAAAACAAAACCTAGATACTTCAGCCCTTCTTCTAAAGTCTTCTCGGAGAAGGGAAAAAATTGTCCAAAAAGTCCTTTTTCTCTATCTGAGAGTAAAAAGGAAGTGAGGGTAGACTTCTCTTCATTTATGATCATTCATGTAGCTTTGGAGAAGAGATTTAAAATGTTTTTTAGGATCCCATCCTCCGATCTAGACCCTGAAGTGAAGATAAGTATATCATCCACAAAGAGAAGATGAGTAACTTGAAGAGAAGTAGTGATATCAATTCTTGGAAAGGATCCTGGAAGTTTTTCAGTAGCAAGTGCCCTGCTTAGTCCTTCAGCTACTAGGAGAAAAATAAGAGGGGAAAGAGTGAATCCCTGTCTTAAGCCCCTTTCAGATCTAAACAAAGGTGATGCCGAACCATTTATGAGCACTGAGAAGGAGACAGTAGTGATGCAACACATAATCCATCTGATGAAAGGGACTGCAAAGCCTAAATGTGTTAAGAGGAGCCGCAGAAAGAGCCAACTTACTCTATCTTAGGCTTTGGAGAGATCGATTTTCAGGACAACACTTTTTAATTTTCTGGATTTGATGATGTGTAATGCTTCTTGTGCCACCCCTATCATTTCATGGATATGCTTTCTAGAAATCCAAACTTTTCAAGAAAAATTTTGTCAGAGAGGATTCTTTTTAATCTTCTTGCGAAGACTTTGGACACGATCTTGTAGATGCAATTGAATAGTGAAATTGGTCTGAAATCATCCAGTGAATCCGAGTTTTCTTTTTTTGGGATTAAAGCTATGAAAGTGGAATTTAGGATGAGTGGAATTTGACCTGTTTGACTAATATCTTCAACTAGTCTTAGAATATCATGTCCAAGGAAATAAAAAAAGCCCAAGAAAAACTCAATGTTCCATCCATCTGGTCCTGGGATTTTGTCCTTTTGAAAGTTGATCATCACTCCTTTTAGCTTCTCTATGGTTACCTCCTCCATTAGCATTATGTTATCCTCCTCATTTGCAAAACTAGGGAAGTGTTGTGTCCTTCGGATCACTTCTTCTATGGTAGCCTTGCTTTCAACTTTGTAGAGTTCCTGGAAGTATTTTTTCCCTATTCTTGGCATTCCTTCAAAGGTATGTTCCTGTGTTCCATCTTGGTCCTTAAAATGCCAAATTTTGTTAGAGCACTTTCTACCTTTGGCATAAGCTTGAAAGAATTTTTTGTTCTCATCTCCACTTTTCATCCAAATGGCTCTACTTTTTAATCTCAACATTTCTTCCTTTTCCTTGATTAGTCTATTCCTCCATTCTTCCATTCTAAGAAAATTTGTTTTAGTTTCTAACAATGCAAAACCACACCTTTCTTCATCCAACAAAAGCTTTAGTTAGTTTTCCGGATTTTTGAGTTCAGGGTCCTCTGAAAGTAGTTTTTGATAATCCCAACTCTTCATTTTAGCTATTAATCTTTGGAGGTTTTTAACAAAGTGTGCACTAGCCATGTGGTTGCTTTCTAGAGTAAATGGGGGTCAGTTTTCTCGAACCATTTTGGTGAAAGAGTCATCGTTTAACCAAGTCTTGTTGAATTTGAAAGGGCTTGGTGGCTTGTTCGGCCCTTTTATTAATTATAGAAAGATCGAACAATGGTCTAAAATGCCTCCATAATCAATCCATTGCTTCATTTGTAGAGGATTTTCCAGTAGAAAGTTCTTTATCAGGAAACAATCCAATCTTTTGGCTACACTAGCATCTCCAACTCTGTTATTTATCCAAGTTGGTTTGAGTTTTACAGGCTCAAGGTCCAATAAGTTGCACTCATTCAACTTTTGAGTGAAGAAACTGGTCAAAGGATCTTCTCTTGTGTGTGTTCCCCAAACTTCAGAAAAACCCAAGGAGAAGTTTAAATCCCCTCCCAGTATAACTTGTTGATCTTTCAAGAAATATTTTGAGAAGATTTTGTCCCAAGAAAAACCCAAGGAGAAGTTTAAATCCCCTCCCAGTATAACTTGTTGATATTTCAAGAAATATTTTGAGAAGATTGTCCCAGTAGGGGCCTTTGTTTTGGTAGGGCTCGTAGATGTTGAAAATATTAAGTGGATCTTCCAAATCTACCGAGAGGACTATTATACCAAGTCCTAAATCAAAACCCCAGGAGTTCATGACTTTTATAGAGCGGGTATTCCACCCAATAGCTAGTGCTCAGGATCTTCCAAAAGAACCCAAATTTTCGAAAATCCAGCCTGGGAAAAAGGAGGAAAGTCTGGATTTTACTTCTTCTCCTTCCCCCAAGGTTTCTTGTAGGAGAATAATATCAGGGTGTTCAGAATATATCACTCTATTTAGGGTTGGTATTTTGATGGGGGCATCCAAACCCCTACAGTTAAAAGAACAACATTTCATCAAGGCCCCTTTCTGAGGGCTCACCTTGCTCTAAGTGTCCGTTCAATAGAGACTTGATTCCCAGCTAGGAGGTCTATCTTGGCTTTCTTCTGTGCCTTCGATAAGTAATATTTTCTCCCCCGCCCACTTTTTTCCATAGTTGTATGATCCATGGCTAAACCCTCGGGAGGTACTTTAGTTAGAGACCTTAAGAAATAATGTCATGTAGAGGTGGCAGAAGAGGAGAAGGAGGAGTCCTCTTCGATAGAGGTGCGACGATGAACAAAAGAAGGATCAGGCAAGACAACTTCCAAAGGGGTCGAAGA
>CBVK0103924688.1:0-11161 GCA_900067695.1 Picea abies
TTTGTTGAGGCAAAAAAGTGATTTTAATCACTCAAAAATGATTTTTGCTCTCAAAAAGGTAAAATAGAAATAAAAAATCAATAAAAATCAGCTTGCTAATAACAGGGAAACATGTTGGGGACATGTTTTCCCTTTGTCTAGAGTCTGAGAGTGAGTTGGAACTCCTCTCCTAGTCTAGGCGCCTTGATTGGATGACATGGAACTTGGGTGGAGATTCCAAGAGAGCTAGGCGTACTTTCCTTCATGTGTGGCGCACTTACAAGAGGGGGCATTAATCCCAATGAAGAACTCGCCCTCTCTACACCCACTCACTTGAGTTTCACTCCACTCCACTTAACTTTCACTCCACTCCACCTACCACTCACTCCACTCCTCTCCACTCTTTCCTCACTCAACTCATGCGCATCCTCACTTAGCTCATGCACACTATCCCTCTTGCCATGCGCCCTAGCCTTGTAGTTTTCACCCGGAATGCTATAAAGCAAGGTCGACCCTCCTCCTTTAGAATTAGTTGGAGCTTGGGCGACTTGTTGTTGTTGTAATATATTTTGCATTGAATATAAGAGACTTTGGAGGTCGAATTCTTGGTGTGTGGTGCTCATGTGTGGATGGATGTTGAATATAAATTGAGGTGATGTTGTGTGGTGCTCATGTGTGGATGGATGTTGAATATAAATTGAGGTGATGTTGTTTTAATTTCTTGCATTTACTTATTGTTGAATTTGGCTAATGGTAAGGGTATTGCTATCTAATTAGAGTGGATTCTTAAGCTTGTCTGCATAATTAATCCATTTGTTTACTTACATTGGAAGTTTGTATTGCATGTGTTGTTTTTGTTTAAACTAATATGCAAATGGAGTTTCTTGTGTAGGTAACATCAAATCTTACAGGGATTTGCAAGTCTTTTTTGAAGCATGCAAGATCCAAGCCTTGGAGAAGTAAGAGAGCTAGCTTGCGTCTAGTACTTGTCCAAGAAATCGAAAGAAGATGTCTTTCTCTCTTCCTCACACCAAAGGGACCCCATAGCCCAAAGGATTTTGAAGCTCAAGTAAAGTCTCCAAATCATAAAAATCTTCTATCTCTTCATTTTACTTTCTTGCATGCCATCTAGATTTGATTTGAAAGATTAAATTTAGTGTCTAGTATTGCATGCATAGGACTTAGATCTAGTTTCAATTCTTTCATATTCAAAAGAGTAGATCTAAGTAGTTTTTTAATGCAATTTTCTACAATTTTTATCTAAGATTTCTTAAGGTAGAAAGTTGTTTTAGCTTGCATTGTTATATCTAGCTATTGAGGAGTTCATGCTTGCTGTTTTAGGACAGCAAACAAAAACACCTAAAAGAACCTAGTTTAGTCTCATTTAAAGTTGCCAAAAACCCCTAAAAAACTTCATTTTTGCATAAGAAAAAATTCAGAAAATTTTGGTTAAGTCTTCACATTTTTTATTTTACTTTCTTAAAGTGACTGAGAGCATTTTCTAATAATCTTCTTTGCTGGATTTTAGCAGGTCCATCATAAAACAAAGGGAAACTCTGGCGAAATCAGAGCTAAATTGAAGAAAACTTAGTCCAAGTTGAAACCCTTGAAGACCAAGACCTTCAGGGAACCTTTTGTAATCTTTTCCTTTAGTTTTCAATCCATTCTATAAGAATCCAAAAAGCTCTAAAAAAAAAGAGAAAAAGATAACTTAGTTTCTCATTGTAATAGGATTTAATAAAAGCGGGCCTCATAGTGCCCAATTTCGTCTTCCCCTTTAGGGGGATCGGTGGTGTGGTGGTGTGCTTACTTTTTGGTTTCTTGCATTTCCTTATTCTGACATAATCTAAAGGAATCAATCAATCAATCATAACTACAACATAGATTAGTTTCATTTTGGAAAAGTAATACTTTAATTGTTAGTTTAGCTTTATTTTCAGTCTTGCATTTTCAAAGTTGGCAAATAAACCTGTCCCCTCAACTCCTTGCAAGAGGCTAGTCAGTGAGGACTTTAGTAATTACAAAACTTTCCTTTTGCAAGTTTCCTTTCAGCATTTACTTTTTGTTTTAAAATAAACCTTACCCTCAACTCCTCGGTGTATGCTCTAAACCCTTGCGAGCCTAGCTCGATCCTGGGAACTCATCAAAACCGGGGTTGGTCAATGTGGAGTAGATTAAATAGGGAAATCTCAATAGATGTTATATCAATGTGAGGGAAACCGCATGAAGGGATTGTGTGAAGTGAGACGGGAACTTTGAGATCTAGGTTCTCCCTGTGTTGGACCTCCGACACCTTCATTGAACTTGTTGGTGAAGCCTTTGGGCTTTTGGCAAGTTCTCTGCATATTTCCAACCAAAGAGATAGCCTCTAGAGAGGCCACACATTAGTTAGTTGGTTCTCAACCAATTTTCATTTCAAGGCAAATAAAATTTATCTCATTAATCTACCTTAAAACTTTCAAAGGCAATATCATAAGTGTTATAACAACTACCCACGATCTCTTTAAAACGCTGGTCTCATATTTTACATATCTTTACTTCATGAGCAGTAATGTATTTCATTCATGGTATTTATGATTGTCTAATAGCTTATGATTACTTGCAAATATTTGTATCCTTTATTGTATCTCATGCAAGTATTTTATACATTGGATATCTATTTCATCAATATTATCTTATGAATTAATGAATGAATGTTGTATGTTTTGCTTAGATGTAATTGTCTTTATTTGCAATAAACTCCTAGATTTACTTTTTGTACTTAGATTAGCTTTTAAGCCTTAGTATTTTTGTTAGGGACTACCCGCCTTCGCTTCGCTAGGAGTTGGCCTAGACGAAGGAGTAAAGGATCAGGTGACAACACCTTGACTCGAGACTTTCCCTTAAGGACACACTGAGTGGATTGAAGATTTCTTTCACGTTACCCGAAGTGTGTATAAAGGCGGAAACATTTTTGGCACCATTGCCAAGGATAAATCTTTCTATTCCCGGAACATGACCTATTTTCCTTTTTGTTTTTACTTAGTTTTTATTTTGATGCTTGTTGTTGATCACAAATAGACTCATCATCTGGTGACTCCACTAATTTCCAATTTGACCAAGTATTCTACAAGAAGGAATTTAGAAGGTTTAGTTGACTTCATCCCCGAACCTGAACAGGTTTATAGGAGGAGGTTAGCCAAAGCCACTTCTCGTAGAATCCTTACTCATTTAGGATCCGAGTCTGTTTCTGATATTCACTTGCTTTTTGCTAATAATAATTTTTTAGAAATGGCTATATATGATCCTTGTGATTTTTCTAATATAGATGAATATCCTCATGCAATTCCAGAAAAAAAAAAAATGAAAAGCTACCTAGTTTTCAAGGGAATAATGTTGTTAGTGCTAAAGTTCATGTTAAGTCTTTTATGAGATGCATAAATAAATGGTGTGATGCACATGATCATGAAGATGTCAAAATGAAGTTGTTTGTTTTATCCTTAGAAGATGATGCTTCAAATTGGTATGTAGATTGCCCAAATAACAAGTTCAAAACCTTGAAAGATCTCTTAGATGCCTTCACCGAGAAATGGAGGGAGAAAAGGGATCGTCATCACTTGTTAGTTTCCCTCAACACAATCAAGAAGAATGAAAATGAAACTATGGAAGAATTTAATAAGAAGTTCAATGAATTGGTTTCAAGATTGCATACAGACATCAAGCCTCCTGATAATGCTATCTTGATTTATTACATTGAGGCATTTGGTGGTGAAATGAGATATCAATTGAGAGATAAGGAACCCACCAACCTCAAAATTGCTCAAGAGACAGCCATAAAAATTGATAAGAATATACAAGCCTCAGGGAAATCAAATCTTCCATGGTTTACAAGGGGTGGTTCTTCTAGGCAGTCAAAGTCCAAAGAAAAAGCAAGAGCTCCTGATAATAAAGATCCTACTTATGACCCTTTAAAGGCCATAACTGAAATGGTAAAAAGAATGGGGGCCACTCATGGAACTCAACTTAGTGCCTTGCAAAATAGGTTGATAGATATGGAGAGGTCCCAAAACAATAGATTCCAACCTAGGCTTAACAATGAAAATTGACAAAAGAAAGGTCCTCCTTAAGACCAAAGGCCACCTAATCAGTTGGAATCAAATAATGTGGTAAATGAAGAAATACCACCTTTTCGCAAAGCATGTGAAGACTTTCATGAAGAGTCTACTTGTCCAGTCTTTTGTCAAATAAATGAACAAGGCTTGCCTCAAACAAGCAATTTTGTGGAACAATCAAGAAACTCTAATCACATAAACACTTTTGACGAAACTCACCCAGTATCAATGGATTATTGGATCCAAATGCAAGAAAGAAGTGAGCAAGCCAATGAGGTGGTTGAAGAGTATGATAATGTTACAAAGTTGTATGGAAAAAAGCCCACAAATGAGCAGATTTTGGAAATGGCCAGGCATAAAGAAATAGTCTACCAAAGGAAAGGGAAGGATGGTCCAAACAAGTCTCAAACAAACTTTCCCAAGGTAACTACTCCAATTACTGATCTAACTATTGATTTAGGTAATTGGATTTCAAATGCAAAAGTTTTGGTTCCAGTGTCAGATCTGCTCAAAATTCCTTCACAAAAGGAAAAACTTTTCAAAGCAATAAATGCTCCAAGTGATAAAATTATTGTTAAAAATCAAGAAAAAGAGAAGGAGCATCCTGAAGATCCTCCAGTTGTTTTGACCAAAAAAGATAGAACAAAAGAAGAAAATCCTCCCTTCTTTGTGTCCTTAAAAATAAATGATCAGTCGTTGCATAATTGTATGTATGATTCTGGCGCTTCATCCAACATTAATACTAAGGGGATCATGCAAAGATTGGGTCTTAATGATACAAGACCTTATCACAATGTGTGTGCCATGGATTCCAGGGAAATTGAAACCCATGGAATCATCATAGATTTGCCAGTGAAGTTAGCTTTCCGCCCAAAGTTTTCCTTTAAGATGGATGTGCTATTAATTGATGTTCTTGATGCTTGGAGAATGGGAGGTTTCCTAAATATGTATCTGACCTATGCAATTATCCCTTACCCTCCTCCATCAACTAAGCATTTTAGGCTCTATAGAAAAACAAAAAGAAAGTACCACATTAAGGATCCCAAAGAGCCAATGAATGAATTCATCTGCCAAATGTCTGACATGGGTAAGTTTTCAATATGTTGAAACTTCCTAGCACCAGCTCAAAAAAAATTTAAGGATGAAAAGATAAGTAATAAAGCATGGAAGATGAACTTTGATGGTGCACACTCAAGGTCAGGAAAAGGGGCAGGGATTGTCCTAAAGTCTCCAATAGGAAAATCTTACAATTTTACATTTAGACTAGAGTTTGATGCAACCAATAATGTGGTTGAGTATGAGGCACTCTTGCTTGGTTTAGAAATCGCTAAGGATATGGGGATTAAAATTTTAAATATCAAAGGTGATTCAGACTTGGTAATTCTTCAAATTAAAAATAAGTATGCATGCAAGACTGAGAGGTTGAGAAGATATAGAAATGCCATCGGGGATACTATAGAACTTTTTGATGCTATAGACCTCAGTGCAATCCCTAGGGAACATAACATCTTGGCTGACAGCTTGGGAGTAACAGCGTCAACCCTCCAGCCCTCAAAAGATCTGTTAAATGGTAAAGGAAAGTTGGAAATAATCTTTAGGCCTTCAATTCCAGATAATGTTGATCACTGGCAAGTTTTCAGAGATGATGAACAAATCTTAAGATTCATCAATAATGTTCAAGAAGTCTACGGTTTCAATGTCAGCTACAAAGAGGAAGGAAAATATTATATTGAGGAGGAAAACCCCGTAAAAAATCCAGTTCCTAGAGGAATGACTTCTTTAGAAAAGATCTTTGACGAGCATGACATGCATAAAAAGAAAAAAGAAGTAATAAAGCATGGCAGTTATATTGAAATAAACATTGGGACAGAAGAAATCCCAAGGTTCATAAAAATCAAAAAAGGTACTTATGAAAAGGAAAGAAAAGAATTAATAAGTCTAGTCCAAGAGTATAGGGATGTATTTGCATTCACTAATGATAAACTCAAAGCTTATAAAGAGGATGTGTTTCAACATACTATCCCCCTCAAGGAAGACACAAAACCTTTTCGACAAAAACTAAGGCAAATAAATCCTAAGTTAGCACCTTTGGTTTAAGTTGAACTTGAAAAGATGTTGGATGTTGGCATCATTGCTCCAACAAGACATTCTACATGGTGTTCTAACTTAGTTGTGGTTAGAAATAAAAATGGGGGAATAAGATTATGCATTGACTTCGAAAATCTAAATCTAGCATGCATTAAAGATAATTGTCTCCTACCCAACATGGAAACTCTATTACAAAGGATTACTGGATCCAAAATAATGTCCATGTTAGAAGGGTTTTTTTGCTATAATCAGGTGTTGGTAAGGAAGGAGGATCAAAATAAAACAAGCTTCCCCACACAATGGGGCACTTTTGAATACTTAAGAATGTCTTTTGGCCTATTAAACGCAGGTGTTACCTTTCAAAGGGCCATGGATTTTTCCTTCAAGGATTCAATGAGAAAAATTATTGAAATCTATCAAGATGATCTAATTGTTTTCTCAAAAGAAAGATCAGATCATGTGGGTCATCTTAGACAGGTGTTTGAAAAATGTCGAAAATATGACATCTCCTTAAATCTGGCTAAGTCAATTTTGGGTGTTGATGAAGGCAAGTTGTTAGGTCATATCATTGCAAAGGATTGGGTAAAAATAGATCCAGAAAGGGTGGAAGCCATTAAGAAAATACCATTACCCCAAACCAAGAAATCCCTCTAGTCTTTTCTTGGTCAAATCAACTTTGTCAAACGATTCATCCCAAACCTAGTCGAGACAATGAAGCCTATCCTCAAACTTTTGAAAAAGGATGTCATGTTTGAGTGGACAGATGAAGGAATGAAAGCTTTAAAAAATATTAAGGACTCAATTGGAAAATATCTTATGTTAATTAATCCAAATTAGTCTATAGACTTCCGAATCTTTTCCTTTGCTTCAAAAGATACTATAGCATGGGTATTTCTCCAAAAAAATGATGATGGTCAAGAGCAACCCATTGCTTTCATGAGCAAGGAATTACAAAACGCTTAGGTTAATTACACAAGTATGGAAAAGAAAGCCTATGCCTTGGTCAAGTCCCTTAAACATTTCTGGGTTTATGTAGGATATTCAAAAGTTGTGGGGTATGTGCCTCACCCAGTAGTGAAAGAGATCCCATCTCAACAGGATTTCTTGGGAGTCAGGGAAAGTGGCTTTCCAAGATATAAGAGTATGATTTAGAGATAAAACCCACTAAGTTAATCAAGGGTCAAGGATTAGCTCCATTGTTAATAGAAGGAAGTAAGCAAGTTTTGGACCTAGTCTGTCAAAATAGTGAATCTAGGCCAGCCTTATCAGCAGAGCTTCAAAAGTTAGATCAACACCAATGGTATGTTGATATCATTTTCTTTCTTTCCAACATCACATGCCCAAGTCATTTAATTGGTCATAAAAGAAGGGCATTGAGATTGAAAGAAACTAAATATTGTATCATAAAGGATGGATTGGAGTGGAGGAACCCTGATGGGGTGATACTTATGTGTGTTGATGAGATTGAATCCAAGAGACTCATGGTTGACTTTCATTTAGGATTTTGTGGTGGGAATTTGGCAGGGAAAACAACTGCCCACAAAATCCTCAGAGCAGGTTACTATTGGCCAACCATTTTTCAGATGTGCATAAAATGGTTAGGCGTTGCCAGCAGTGTCATTTGTTCACAGAGAAGTAGAAGCTACCAACCTTACCTCCCCACCCAATAGTATTTGAAGCCCCTCTTCAACAATGGGGGCTTGAATTTGTCGATCAATTTAAAGATAATTCGAGTAATGGCTATACTTGGGTAATCACAACAACCGATTATTTCACTAAGTAGGTAGAAGCGATGCCCACCAAGTCAGCAACCAACAAAGTGGTTATGGATTTTCTTGAAGATAAGATTATCATTAAGTTCGGTGTGCCCGCCAAGATAACCATTGATAATGCCAAAGCCTTTAGTTCAACATAATTATCCTCATTCTATTTCAAATATGGAATTATGTTGTCCCACTCTTCAAATTACTATCCCCGAGGAAATGGTCTTGTTGAGTCTAGCAATAAGAAATTAATGACTATCCTTAAAAAAACAATTGGGGATAATAAGAGTTCATGGGATAACAAAATTAAGTTTGCTTTATGGGCGAACAAAATAACAAAGAAGAGTGTTACAGGAAAGAGTCCCTTTGAGCTTGTTTATGGGCTTGATGTCACTTTGTCAGTTCATTTAAAGCTTTCAATGTATCAGTTTGTTCAGAAGTATGGTTTGGATGAGGATTTTCAGCAGAGGAGAATTGATCAGTTGGTTGAGCTTGATGAAAATAGAAGAAAGGCCTTGGATCAGAGATCAAGAAAAGGTGAATAAGACTTTTGACAAGTCCTCAAAGCAGAGGGATTTCTAGACAGGTGATACATTTCTTCTTTGGTACAAAAGAAGAGAGAAATCGGGAAATCACGACAAATTTGACAGTGTATGGACATGTCCATACATTATTCAGGACGTCACCGACAAGAACTCTTTCTTCCTTAGTAAGTTGGATGGTGAGAAGTTGACGCTTACAGTAAATGGTCAACTTCTCAAAATATTCTTCAGCAAAGTCATCTGATGCCCATGAGGGCATCTTTTGTATCATATTCTCTAACCTTTCTCCTTTGTACTTTACATTTTCATTTCATATACATAGTTTATTTACTGTTTTTTGTATATATACATGTATATTATTCTTGCAACCTATGTTTATTATTGGATTTTATATGGACATGTTATTGATGAGGCGATGGTGATGCTAGTAATCCGATTTTGGATTCTCGTATGCTCTCCTTCAATAAAAAGATCAAGCACACATCCCCATATGGAGCCAATGTTATCCATTGAGTTGCACTAGTTGGTTCCACACCAATTGGAAAGAACAGAAGGAAGATGGTAAGAATTACACCTTTGAATCTTTCTGTGGTCTTTTGATTACTGATCAACATAGATTGTTTGGAGAAGGTAAGATTGGTGGTAAACACCAGGCCCACTTGCTCAAGGGAAAGAGCAAGATGGATCCTAGGGATAGAGCACGGTTTGATGCCTCTACATAGAAACCTGCATACCATGACCAGAAACCTCAGAAACAAGCAAATGCACCACAAAGAAGTCGAAATAAGAAGACATGCCAGTACTGCGAAAAGAAGACTTGCAATTGAGTTACCAAAGACTAAGTAATCAAATGCTCAGAATTCAATGTTCAGAAGTTCAGTTGATCTATTTGACCATTTTTTCCGCAGTTCCATCCCTTTGGGGGCATTGTCATAAATGAGATTAGCATGATGAAGTTGTAAAAGACTTGGCCACCCAATATTTGAGCACGAGTATGTACTCTAGTGTGTTTTTTTCACTTGTTAATTATTTCTTTCCTGAGAAATTAGGCGAGTTATAATTTCTAAGTTTTTTTACTCAAACCACCTCAAAAGCCAGAGTATGTGTTGGTCATTAGGCATTGGCATGGTATTCAAAATTCTAGTGTCTAAATGTTTATATTACCATGTTAGTTCATATCTATTGATTCATATGGAGATTGTGCTAAGTCCCCCCTAGGATTTTTTAAAGTTTTGAGTCAATAAAAAGATTTCTGCAAACGGATAATTTTAATTATAAGTAAAAAAAAGTCATAAAAGTGGCATCAGTTGGTGTTGTATGCCATGTTTGTTCTCATTTTCTAATCCATGGCACCTCTTAAGCACCTATCCTGCCTTTGTTGAGGCAAAAAAATGATTTTAATCATTGAAAAATGTTTTTTTCTCTCAAAAAGGTGAAAAAGACAAAAATTCAATAAAAATTAGCTTGTTATTTATAAGGAAACATGTATGGGGCATGCTTTCCCCTTGTTTGGAGTCCAAGACCAAGAGGTCAAGTCTTTCCTTGACTTGGGAGACTTGATTGAGTGAGGTGGCAAGGGATGAGATCCCAATGCTCCCACTCGAATTCACTTTAGCTAGATGGCGCACTTGCAAGAGGGGGCACGTATCCCAAGAAGGAACTTGCCCTCACCTCACCCACTCACTTGAATTGGCTCTTTCACTTGGTTTGCAAAGAGTGAGTGGTGGAAAACCCACTCCACTCCACCTACCAGTCACTCCACATCACTCCACTCGTTCCTCACTCAACTCATGTGCATCCTCACTTAGCTCATGTGCACTATTCCTCTTGCCATGCACCCTAACCTTGGATCTATCGCCCAGAATGTTATAAAGAAAGTTTGACCCTCCTCCTTTAGACTTAGTTGGAGCTTGGGTGAATTGCTATGTTGTAATATCTTTTGCATTGAATATAAGAGACTTTGGAGGTCGAATTCTTGGTGTGTGGTGCTCATGTGTGAATGGATGTTGAAATTAAGGTGATGTTGTTTTAATTTCTTTCATTTACTTATTGTTGAATTTGGCTAATGGTAAGGGTATTTTTATCTAATTAGAATGGATTATTAAGCTTGTTTTCATAATTAATCCATTTGTTTACTTACATTGGAAGTTTGTATTGCATGTGTCATTTTTGTTTAAACTAATATGCAAATGGAGTTTCTTGTGTAGGTAACACCAAATTTTACAGGTATTTGCAAGTGTTTTTTGAAGCATGTAGGATCCAAGCCTTGGAGAAATAAGAGAGATAGTTTGCATCTAGTACTTGTCCAAGAAATCAAAAGAAGACATATTTCCCTCTTCCTCACACCAAAGGGACCCCATAGCCCAAAGGACTTCAGGCTCAAGCGAAGGCTCCAAATCATAAAAAAACATTCTATCTTTTTCTTTTACTTTCTTGCATGTTATCTAGATTTGATTTGAAAGATTAAATTTTGTGTCTAGTGTTTCATGCATAGGACTTAGATCTAGTTTCAATTCTTTCTTATTCAAAAGAGTAGATCTAGTAGTCTTTGTTGCAATTTTCTACAAATTTAATCTAAGATCTTTAAACAAAAAATTGTTTTAGCTTGCATTGTTAGATATAAATACTTAGGAGTTTTATGCTTGTTGTTTTAGGACAGCAAACAAAAACACCTAAAAGAGCCTAGTTTAGTCTCATT
>CBVK0103924709.1:0-10073 GCA_900067695.1 Picea abies
GTCTCGATGTTGTAGTCTTCCACATCTTCTTCACTTGCAGTGATTTTGTGGTTCTTAGCCACATCATTCTCATCAAACGGTTTTTCCAATGACACCAACCCCTTTGGAATAACATTGTTTTTCAATTGTATTATGTACCTTCCTACGATATGGTTTTGGAAAGGGTCATCTTTGTTGTGCACATCCGCACTATCATCTTCGTCGCTACAGCATTCCTTGTCATTGTTTGTGTTGTGATATCGTCGCTCATAAGGAGGAATATTTCTACCTGGTTGTCATTATCGAACACCTACCAATGTTTGATATTATCAGGTACTGTCGACCTATTCCTAACCTTGATTTCATACCTTTTGTTTGGGAAGAAGGGGATCTTAAAAACCCAGACCAAGGTGGCCAACACATCTTCGATATGATTTTTCTCTTTGGGGATAGCAGATAAGTCATATTCTGAGAATCCTTTGAGGAGATACAAATCTAAATTTATGTACACCCTCAGCCTGGGGTGTTTGGTCTGATATACACCCTTCACCTGATTTATGCTTTTGAGATCCCACTACCTTTTGCAAGATGTAGTCCATTTTGGGAAGGGCGTAGTGGTCCTTGAGAAACACCTTATTCAAATTTCGGAAATCTACGCACAGTCTAATTTCACTGCTTTTCTTTCTCACTGGTACTAAGTTATCTACCCACTTCGAGAACCTTAAGGAAACAATGATTTTGGCATCGAAAAGCTTCTTTACCTCTTTCTCGATCAGTGATAGGAACAAGGGGTTTATCCGCCTCAACTTTTGTTTGAAAGGCATCTGTTCTTCCTTGAGAGGGATACCATGTTGGAGCACCTTAGTATCATACACTTTTAGATCATCGTAGCTCCACACAAAAACATTCGGGAAATCTTTCATGAGTTTTATGTAATCTTGCTTGACCTTTGGACTGAGTGTTTTTGATAATTTTACCATCTTTGGCTCTGCCTCGGTCCCAATGTTATAGTCTTCCATGTATTCTACACTTGCTGTGATCTTGGGGTTCTTGGCCATGTCGTTTTCGTCAAATAGCTTTTCTAGAGACACCAACCCCTTTGGAATAATATTGTTCTTTAGTTGTATTATATTTGTTCCCGCGATCTGGTTCTGGAAAGGGTCGTCATCACTGCGTGCATCTGCGCCTTCCTCTTCGTCGCCGTAGTATTCCCCGTCAATGTTTGTGTTAGCGAAATCGTCGCTCATGAGGAGGAACCTTTCCACCTGTTTATCATCGTCAAACACCTACCAATGTTTGATGTTGTCGGGTATTGTCGACCTGTGCCTAAATTTGATTTCATATTTTTATTTGGAAGATTGGGAATCTTGAAAACCGAGGTCGAGGTGGCCAACGCGTCGGCAATCTTATTCTGTTCTCTGGGGATAGCAGTCAGGTCATACTCCGAAAATCCTTCAAGAAGGTCCAAAGAAATATTTCTGTATGTGTGCAGTCTGGGGTGTTTGGTCTGATATACACCCTTCACCTGATTTATGATCAGCTCGAAATCTTCGCGCACTACTATCTTTTGCATGCCCAATTATTTTAGACTTTGTAAGCCCAAGATCAGTGCTTCATATTCAGTCATGTTGTTAGTGCACTCAAACATGAGCTTGTATGAGCACAACTTTGTTCTTTCTTCAGGAGGGCTCACCCATACATCAGCCCCAACTCCTTCTCTGCTAACTGTGCCATCAAAACTCATGTTCCACACCCTTCTTTACACATGGTCTTTGGCGTCAACGCATTCTGTTGTTTCCCACGCGGTCTCCTCATCAGTTGTTATGATGGTCATCGACTCTTCTTCTTCAAAATTTAGGTCATTGTATAATATAGAAGACCCCACCTCGGTATCGATGGTGTATATGGGATGATTGTGTGGTTGCGTCTTGCTGCTTACCATGCACTTCAAAAACACTTATTTGTACAGCCTTCTATCATGGACAAAAATAGGGATAGTGGTGTATGACATATCCATATGAAACGTGCCTTTCAACTTCACATCCCACGACCTCGAGAGAAGAATGTCAAATTTTGGAGGTATTTTTGCGACGACCATGTCCATGACCATGTTCTTAGCAAGGATTTGAGCCAGTGATACAACTAGGTATTTGATAAGGCCCAAACACTTGACTTTCCTTGAATCAAAAGAGAAAAGGTCTTTGTATGTCCTGGTGACATCCAAACCTAGTTCATCCATGATCACCTTCAGTATAAGGTATCATGTAATGGATCTTTAGACCGATGTCGAGAGGAGGGACGTCTTCGGTATCGCTTGTTTCTTTGATGCATAGACCAAAAAGGATGGTGGGGTGATCATCTTGAAGGTTCATATTATTGGAGGTTCCCCCCACTTTCATAATTTTAACGATTTGTTCTTGATACTCACCCTTTCTAATAAGTTCATTGAACGGGACAAAGATTTTTATTTTGGCCATCTCATGTTCAAAATTGAAGGGGGAGCAAGTTTTCTCTACCTCTTTTCCACTATCCTCCCAACCTATCTCTAAGACTCTCTGAGGGACCTCCTCCTTTGACTTGGCTTTCTCTGTCACATCTTTGGTTGTGTTGTCTGACCTTGTTCAGCTTGTGGAAGGAGTGTCTGCCGAAGTTTTCCTTATGGGGTTTTCCTGTTGCGACTCAGCAGGTATGTCCTTTCTCTAGACGTTATACTTTTTCTGGAACTGCATGATGGATTTTTGATAGCCTTTCCTGAACTCCTTTGTTTCCCAGTACGATGCATCATTTGTTTCGAGTATCATATCATTGTCGGCCTCTAGCATGAAGTCTTCATTCCTACTCATATATTGGTCATGCTCGTTCTTCGTCAGGAACACACGCGGGTTTTGGTCATCGAAACAATGTATCTGGTTGTTGAACATCTGGTCAAAATCCTCGTCCGTGTACTTGTTCTAGAAAGGAGGTGTCATTTCCTAGTCACCTTGATCCCTTTGTTCTTTTTGTTCCCTCTATCTTATTTGATGGATTTGACCTCTCCTGGGGTTTTGATTTTTGGGAGGTGGTTCATTCTGTTCTCAAGCAATAGGTATGTTCCCCATAGACATTCTCTCCATCAACTTATCCATGGTATTCATCGTCATGTCGAATTTATCATCTGAGGACTACGACGTCGATAGATGCGCATTTCCCTGGGGTCTCTTGTCACCTCAGTTGAACCTTCGTTTTATTTTTCTTGATGCCATCATGTTTACTTCAAGTTCGACAACATTGTTTATTATGGCATCTAGATTTGTTGATCTTATTTCCCTTAACAACGAGGCAAAATCATTTTTGAAGGAGTCTGTCTACTGCAACTGCACAGCATTGGGGGGCAGCTTGACTTCTATAGGAATCGAGTTGTACACTTTCAAAAAATGGGTTGAGAATTCCTGCACTATCTCTTCTGGCACTTTCTTCATGTTATTGTATTGTGTCAACAGTTGCAAAGGGTTTTTCTTATCTCCCTATTTGTCTAGGAACAACATCTCTAATGTAGTGAAGTCTCGAATGCTCGCGGGTGGGAGGGATTTGAACCACTTTCTTACATCTCCTGAGAGGCTTTGCGTGAACAACCCCATTTTTTCATCTTTGTAGTCCACCTCCTCCAGCTCGACGAAATCATTAAACCAATCTAGGTGCTTCTGAGCGAAAACATTTCCCTTAGCATCATAGAGCCTAATCCTCTGGCTATAATTCTGAGGCAAGTCATGCAATTGATTTGGCAGGATGAGTGGAGTGAAATAGGCGGCCATGGTTTGAGAAGGATTCATATTTCAGGGGATATTATTCGATACTAGGGCTCGAAATTTCTTTGGGTCAAAAACAGTCTCGTCCAAATCGGTCTCTGACTTAAACCAAAATAGAGTTTGCTCAAAGAACGTGTTGAACTTGAGGTCGTCAATGCTCTGCACACCATCTTTGGGCAAGGATAGGCTTCTGTCCAAGTAGTATAACGGGTCCAACACTTTCTCTCTAGCCTTTCACAAAATCTTCTCGGGGTTCGTATACTGGTTCCAAGGGGTTTGGGTCAAGATTCGCTCTAGTGTAAACCGTCTTGGGAGCTAGGTTTTCTGAACTGTGCTACTTGGGGCTACTAGTTTGTTTGGACTAGAGTCTCCAAGTTAAGGTTTTCATCCGGTATGGATGTTTGTCCCTCTGTTACCCTCAGGGGTCAAACTACAGCGTTTTCATTCTCCTAGGGAAAATCTATTCAATTTCATCCCCGGCAGTGGCGCCAGAATGTTAGCACTCTGTAAATGTGTTTGACTGATAAGAAGATGACGAAGGTAACTTTTTCAACCAACTTTGAGACCTGAAACTAGCCTTTGGATCTGGATAGGTCTCTCTCAGAAATGGTGTGGTCTCCATGCAGGATATGGATTTGAAAACAATGGCTAGATTTAACACCTGTGATAAAATGGGTTATGGTTATATTGGTGCAGAAAAGTAAGACTTGGGCTATGGGGTTTGGGTTATGGTTATATTGGTGCAGAAAAGTAAGACTTGGGCTATGGGGTTAGTCTGAGGAAGAGACAGGACAAATGACTTAGTGACTAGATTCAAGAGGATAAGGCTAGGCGAGCAACAGCCTTTAGTGTAAATCGTAATGTGTGGTGGGAGAAAACACAGGAAGTAACTTAGGAGCATCGATGTGGACGAATTCAGAGTTAGCTTGAGAGGAAAACGTTTTGCCTAAGTGGCATGAACAAGGGGCGTTGTATCCGCATGTTCGATAATTCATTCTGAAATAGATAGAAAGAGATATGAAATAAAGATGACAGGAAAGAACATACGCAAAGAAAGAATCACAATACATCCAACTATCAAAACTAGAATCTTTTCATCAAATCACAGGACCTTTGCATTATATTCCGGTCAAAACTCAGATTACATACAATAGATATCGTCTACCACATTTTCCAACCAATCTAGCTTACATTGAAAAGATGAAATATATAAACGAGGGTGTCACTTGGGCTACCCTGCTTCCTAACTGCTAACCCTTAGGACTAGGAAAACTGAACAACATGCGCTAGAGACTCTTCGCATAGTGTTTCCAAAAACAGACAATAATTATGCCCTTTTTACTTATGATTGTTCGTAATTTCTCCATAGGATCTGATCGTCAATCAAGCTCTGACATGGAGAAAATATGTGTCACTGTGTTCTTTTGAGAAAGTGTCCCGACGAACAGGCATCTATCAAGAGCTTGTTGTCTATAAATAATGGCTTCGATTTCAATGTTGTGATCATTTGTTGAGAGCTGCACACAGTAAACAACTGTTAGATCATCGTGGTCATTATCAAAATGGTAGCGTGCTTCAGAGAAAACATATCCTTCAAAAATACCAAGGTTTCTCTCATCTTTAGCGGGTGTAGAGACGGGCGCCAACTAAACTTGTTTTTCCTGCACGCTGGCGAGAGATACGTGGGCTTCTTTCTCGGTCACTTCACATTCTCTAGAATGTTTCGCGTGCCTTTCTTCCGTCAGTCTCTGTGCTTCTCGCAGCCATACAATGGTGTCTTGTGCCTCTCTGAGCTACCTTTTCAACCATGCCACATTCCCTTCGTGACCCTGCATTGCAAGTGTTTTCGTGGCCTTTGTCGCTAGTTGTTGTCGTAATTCCATGTTTTCATGATAGAGCTCGACGATGGCCAGTTTCGCTTGCTGCAGTTGCTGAGATGGAACTTGCTCATTTGATTTTGTGATATCCACTCTCCTTGTTCTACTCTTGTTTTCGCAGCTCAATCCCCCAATAGGCTTTAGTCGTATGGCGTGCCTGAGTCATTCTTCAACTATCAATATGACGCACGGTTCTTCTGAAATTCGAGCTTCTACGATCTCCTAGTTTTTTCTCAGCCTGCCCCTCGTCCAAGGAATTTGTTGTTGGGTAGAGGGGGATCTTACTGTCTCCCCTTCCTATGTGAATCCCTGCACTTCATATTTTCTGCGAATTGATTTGGTCTTCTCTGCAGGTAAACAAATGGTTCCTTTTACGTTTTTGGGAATGCTTTCCGTAGGTGAGAATGAATCCCAGTCCCTTTGGGGCTTGGACCTTATAGTTCTTCTTCTCCGCATGCCTTTCCTTGCGCTCTGAGAGGTCATCATGGCGCGACCAAGGTGAACTCTACACATAGCATATCCAACAAACGCACAAGAGGGAAGGTTCTGATCATGCTGGAATGGCAAGGGAAATTGCAAATAGAGTTTAGGCCTGGATCTACGACTGGACAAAATGATAAGCATCTGAGATTTATAACAAATCGGGAAGGAAAGGAAATTATGCTGGAGGACAGCGAATTCATGGCGACGATATGTTCCAAGTCAAGTTGCAGGTTTTCCATGGAAAATCCCCGCATGTAGGATACACGTGATAAGATTTATTGGTCATACATGATACGAATGTTGTGATTTTTCATTCCCTTGGCCTCCATGATGAACTGATAATAAATGTTGTACTTTCTAATGCAAACTCTATTAACCACTTGAATCGACACGAGGCACGTAGAGACTAGTTTCTCGACAGGACTCGACTTTCTTGGAAAATACATACCTGTACCTCTTATACAAGTTTTGAATCTAACATCCCTTCCTGTTTCCAAGGGACAAATGGACACTTGTTGGCCTCAAACTCACGGTGTTATGTACCTGACTTCACATGTTTAGGCACATGGGTCATGACATGACTTTAAAATCGACTCTAAATTAGAAAAAAAAATGGCGGCACTAACAACTGGCTCCAACGGGGATGCTATGTTCCCTGTGAGGTAGAAAATAACAGTAGACTAGGTGCCTGACCATTGGGATTTATTTGACCTCTAGACATTGGGAAAAACAAACTAAACCTACTGACGTGGCTTCCAAGGCTTCAACATAAACTTAGGGCCTTCGCTTCGAGTTTCAATTTTCTGTTGACCTACAGACTCGATGAAAAATAAAATGACTATTTGCAATGACAAATGACTTAAATGGATTTTATTCCATCAGGTAATGTTTTAGGAACCTGTTGTTTACAGGGCCCCAATCAAAACTTTCTCCATCTAATCCTTCTAGAAAAAAAGTATTTTTTCCACCATGATCACAGATTCTGAACGAACCCGTCCAAAGGTGGTCAAACTTTGCATGCTTCCCTTTACCTTCATTCCTTGCATCCCATCTCAAAACTATGTCACCCAACTAGAAATCCTATGGATTAGCATGCTTATCGAAGGCTTTATTTATATTTTCATGATGGATCTATGACCAATTATACACCTGCTCTCTTTCCTGTTGCGTGTGAATTAGCTGATTAATCCTCCTCTACGCAACATTTGGCTCGACCTCCTGCTCTTGCAACAGATTCCTGACAAGGGGTCCCAGTGAAGTAGGGAAAATTGTGACATTGATATAGACTTCTTGGTGGTGACCCTGTTTTCCCACAATGCATAGATAATCTTTTTATGCTAGACTCTCTTGTTTTCTTGTAGGAGTCTTTTAATAATCCTCGTCAGGATTTTATTTGAGGATTCTACTAACCCATTTCCTTGTCGATAATACCTCATGGAATGTCCCATGGTTATGTTATAATCCTGGAAAAATTTCTCCATCCTCTTAGACTTGAATGTGGTTACATTGTCTATAACAATCTTAACGGGACACCCAAACCTTGACAAGATGTTCGTCTCCAGGAATTGGATAATGATTGCGTTGGTAGCTTATTTTTTGGGGATCACCTCTATCCATTTTGTGAAATAGTCAATGGCCGTGAGTATCCACTTGTGTTGTGCAGAGGATGGCGAGTTTATCTCTCCTATGAAATCTATACCCCACTGCATAAAAGGTGCCTCGACTGAGATCGGCTTCAGCGACAAGGGATGCAGTTTTCTTCTTCCATCGAAAATCTAACATTCGTGGCAGCTAGAGACCTCCTTATATACGTCAATGAAAATCGTAGGCCAATAATAGCCTTCCCTCAGGATTTTGTGCGTGGTGGTCTTCCAATAATGGTGTCCCACACAGTCACCCTTGTGAAATTCTTGTATGGCCCAATTTGCATCATCTTCCAATAAACAACACAACAATATTCCCTCGAGATCTTTCCAGTAGAGTGAGTTTTCCAAGATGCAGAACTTAACTGCTTTGAGCTTGAGAAATCTGGCCTTAGTCTTACTCATGCCCAGAGGGGCCTGGAGATTCTCCAACACATAGATGATGTTCACGTAAGGCCTACAACTACTGAGGCGCCTGCACATTTTTTTCTTCTTGGGGACATTCCGACAGATCAACGATGAAATTCATTCCTACAACGTCACAGTCCGACTGCAGCATCAAATTTGTGAGACCCTGACCTTTGATCAGCTTTGTAGGATTTATTTCAAGGTCGTATTCTAACATGGCCTCTATCCACTTGCCTCTCCTTCCTTTCAGGTTAGGTTGGGTCAGAATGTCCTTTACTGAACTACTAAGTACACAAGCGATAACAAGGGAGTGCAGTTTATATGTCCTGAATTATTTCAAAGATTTTACTAAGGAATACACCTTCTTTTCCATGATGCCATACCTTAGTGGAGTGTCGCGCAGTGTCTGGCTGAAACAGGCTATGGGATTTTCGAAATCTTGTTCGTCTTTCTGTAGCAGCACACCGACAATAGTGTGTTCTGAGGCAAATGAAAACAGGAGGAAATCTTTCATAAAATCCAGACTAGCTAGTATAGAAGCCTTTGTCAGTGCCACTTTTATATCCTCAAAAGACTTCTTGGCCTCCAAGTTCCACTTAATATTTTTTCCCTTCCTGAGCATGCAAGTTATATGTTTTATTATTTCCGCTAGGTTTGGGATGAATCTCCTCAAAAAATTTACCTTTCCTAGGAAAGATTGTACCTCCTTTTTACTGCACGGGGTGTCAATATTCAGGATCCCTTCCTCCCTGTTAGGGTCTATCTTGATGCCCTCTTTGGAAATGATGTTCCCTAACAACTTTCCTTCTTCTACCGTGAAATGGGACTTCTTTGGATTCAGTGATATACCAAATTTTTGGCACTTCTGGAAAACTCTCTTCAGGTGTTCGAGATGTTGTTTGTCGGAGGTATAGTATACAGTGTTGTCATATAGATAAATCACGATGAATTTTTCCCTTTCATCGGCAAACGCGATGTCCATGGCACTCTGGAAAGTGGCTCCAGTGTTCATCAGGCCGAACGACATCTTGGCATACATGAACATTCCCCATGGGGTTGTGAAAGTCGTCTTCTCTCGGTCGTCCATGTGGACCATGATTTGATTATATCCCAAGAATCCATCTAGCATAGACATCTTCTTGGACCCCACCAACTTTTGCAGGATGTAGTCCATTTTAGGAAGGGGATAGTGGTCCTTGAGAGACACTTTACTTAAATTTCAGAAGTCCACACACAGTCTTATCTGACCACGTTTCTTTCTTATAGGTACCAGATTAGCTACCCATTTCGAGAATCTCAAAGAAACAATGATTTTAGCGTCGAAAATATTTTTTACCTTATCTTCAGGGCCAACCTGTACTTCCTTCTTCAATTCACTTTGTCATCTTTAAAAATCCATGTCTCCTCAACCATGAGGATCCACATGATGGGACACCTACCACCGAAAAAAATATGATGTATAATATCCATCCATGGGTGTTGTGTCTGCATGTTCACTGTCCTTCATTGCCAAATACCTTCATTAATCTTGCGTTCCAAAACCAAGGACTAGGGTTGACATCAATGACAGCAACCAATCTTCCAACAGAAGTCATTGTTCAATCGAGTCAATGAGAGACATGCCATGCAATTGGAGAAAGATTTTATATCTCTTGATCCTCATTCTTTTGACGGAATAGAGGAATATTTTGCACGTGTCAAAGAACTCAAGTTGAATTTGGAAAAATGTGGAAAGAACTATCAGAAAAAGGATGGACAACTCATCGAGCTGGTCTTGATGAATTTGAGAACACCATTCGACATTTTCGTGTTGACTTTCCGCACCAATTTAAAATCACACAAGGAAGATGGTAAATATTACACCTTTGAAGATTTATGTGTCCTTTTGATTATTGATG
>CBVK0103924727.1:0-18083 GCA_900067695.1 Picea abies
GTTTTAGATGGAATATTCATCTTTTTTTAGTACACCTATGGTGGTTGGTTGCAAGCTCAGTGAAGATGATATTTCACCTGATGTTGATCAAAGAACATATCGATCAATGATAGTCAGTCTTTTGTACATCACAACATCTCGTCCTGATATAATGCAAGTTATTGGAATGATAGGTCGTTATCAGTCTAATCCTAAACAAAGTCATTTAGCAGCTGTCAAAAGGATATTAAATTATTTGAAGGGTACAATGACTTATGGTCTCTAGTATCCTAGAAATCAGAAATTTCAATTAACTGCATATTCAGATGTTGATTGGGAAAACTATTTGGATGAGAGAAAGAGCACCAGTGGAGGTGCATTCTTCTTAGGTGATTCGTTAGTAGCATGGCTTAGTAATAAGAAGGGATATATTTCATTATCAACTAGAGAGGCAGAGTACATTGTTGTTGCTACTTGCTGCACTAAGATATTATGGATGATACAAACTCTTTCAGATTTGAAGGTAACTTATATTGATCCCATTCCACTTCACTGTGATAACACTAGTTCCATTAGTGTCTCGAAGAATCTTGTTCTCCATTCAAATACTAAGCATATACCAATAAAGTATAATTTTCTCAAAGAGAAGGTTACAAACAAAGTTTTTTAGCTGAATTATATTCCTTCCACAAAATAGATAGTTGATATCTTCACTAAATTGCTTGCAAAAGATGAGGTTAAAATCAATGAATGAGGAACTGGATCAGATTGAGAAGAACAATACTTGGGAGCTTGTTCCTAGACCTGCAGATAAGAATGTAATTGGCTCCAAATGTGTGTTTAAGAACAAAATGAATGAACAAGGACAAATTGTTAGGAATAAAGCTAGATTGGTCTATAAGGGGTATGCACGAGTTGAAGGACAAGATTTTGATGAAACCTTTGCACCAGTGGAAAGATTGGAAGCCATCAGAATGTTTCTTACCTATGCATGTCATAAGAACTTTAAAGTATATCATATGGATGTTAAGTCAACATTTCTTAATGGAGCAACCAGAGGATTTTCACTGACAGATAATCTTGACTATGTCTGTAAGTTGAAAAATGCATTATATGGACTGAAACAAGCACCACGAGCATGGTATTATAGGCTGGAAAAATTTCTATAGGACAAAGGGTTCAAGAAAGGTATTGTTGATAGTAATCTGTACATTAAGTCTAAAGGTGATGATTTATTAGTTGTTTTAGTTTATCTAGATGACATTATTTTTGGATGCACTAATGACCCTTCAGTTCAGTGGTTTGCTAATTCAATACAGACTGAGTTTGAGATGTCCATGATAGGAGAATTGTCATATTTTCTTGGTTTACGAATCAATCAGAGTTCTACAAGGATATTTATCTCTCAAGAAAAGTATTTGAAAGAGATGTTGAAGAAGTTTCATATGGATGATTCCTCTCCTGTTAGTACACCTATGATAGCTGGTTGCAAGCTCAGTATAGATGATATTTCACCCGATGTTGATCAAAGAACATATCGATCAATGATCGGCAGTTTTATGTACATCACAACATCTCATCCTGATATAATGCAAGCTGTTGGAATGGTAGGTCGTTATTAGTCTGCTCCTAAACAAAGTCATTTAGCAGCTGTCAAGAGGATATTCAAATATTTGAAGGGTACAATGACTTATGGTCTTTGGTATCCTAGAAATCAGAATTTTCAATTAACTACATATTCAGATGCTGATTGGGCAAATTGTTTGGATGAAAAAAAGAGCACCAGTGGAGGTGCATTCTTCTTAGGTCATTCATTAGTCGCATGGCTTAGTAAGAAGCATAGATATATTTCTTTATCAACTACATAGGCCGAGTACATTGCTGCTGCTACTTGCTGCACTCAGATATTATGGATGATTCAAACTCTTGCAGATTGGAAGGTAACTTATACTGATCCCATTCCACTTCACTGCGATAACACCAGTGCCATTAGTGTCTCCAAGAATCCCGTGCTTCATTCCAAGACTAAGCATATACCAATAAAGTATCATTTTCTCAAAGAGAAGGTTACGAATAGAGTGGTTCAGTTGAATTATATTCCATCCAAAGATCAGTACATTGCTGCTGCTACTTGCTGCACTCAGATATTATGGATGATTCAAACTCTTGCAGATTGGAAGGTAACTTATACTGATCCCATTCCACTTCACTGCGATAACACCAGTGCCATTAGTGTCTCCAAGAATCCCGTGCTTCATTCCAAGACTAAGCATATACCAATAAAGTATCATTTTCTCAAAGAGAAGGTTACGAATAGAGTGGTTCAGTTGAATTATATTCCATCCAAAGATCAGATTGCTGATATCTTCACTAAACCGCTTGCAACAACTCAGTTTGAGTATCTATGCCATAAGTTGGGTGTGACCCTGTTATCTAGTTAAAATAGACTTTCTGATCAGGGGGAGTATGTGTTGGTGGAATATCTTATACCTCCGAAAGGTACTGCAACAACTCAGGGGGAGCATGTTTTTCTTTGACATTGATGTCAAAGGGGGAGAAAATGTGTGGTTTGGATGCTACAACTAAGCATAATAGTACAACCTTTCAGGGTTGCCATCAATGCCAAAGGGGGATATTGTTGGCATGTTTTACAAGAAGAGTGTTCTTGTTAATGATGGTAAGAAAAACAGTGAAACCAAACCTTGCATAAGAATTTGTTGCAAGGAGTGCACATATCCACAATTTGGCTAAGTGTCGAAGTGACTCTTTAATAAGGCGTCAGAGCAAAAGAGGAGAAAGCTCAGAAGAGATAGAGGTTCCCAAAAGTGCAGACAAGGTGCAAGAGATGGACTCGCAGGAGGAGAAAAGGTTGAGACCCTTGAACACTTAGAAAATATTCTAAGTCAGAGAGATCATAAGCTCAGGAGGAAGAGCGACAGTGGCCATTGGATCACCGATCAAGAGAACCAACAACTGTCCGATCAAATCAAGGTGCATAAGACTTGGCACGTTTCACACGCAGGTGAGGGAGCTTGCCAAAGTTTTGAAGTCATGAAGTAATTTGAGACCGTTCATCGCCAGGAGGAGAATATGGTTCGTTGATCGTTAGGAGATACGCGTCAATAGACCATGAGTTTAGAAGGGAGAAAAATTTGAGATTTGAAATCCGAAAGTCTGGAGAGTCGGAGAGCCGGAGTAAATTTCAACTGTCAAATCTAAAGGCATACGTGGCGATGGATCATGATCTCCGAAGAAATCAATTCGAGAGTTTCAGTTTGAGATTTGAAATTCCTGAAGCCTGGAGAGTTGAAATTCCAAAGTTGTGTCACATCAGGAGACCATGTCAGCAAGGACATATGGCGGACCATGTCAGTAAGGACATGTGGCCAACCATGTCAGCAAGGACATGTGGCAGATCACATCAACAAGTGACACGTGGCAACCACTTAGCCCATGCCAAGTCAACAGGTGACGTGTGTAATGTTACGTCACTCAGGGAGATTTACTTCGAGAGTTTCACCACCAATAAATGACAAAAGCATCAAAGTCCCGAATGCCAAAGTCCTGAAGTGGACACAAGTCATACAGTCTGAAGATCACTTCGGGCGTATTCTCAATCATTGATCATATTACAGGGGAATTGAAATTTGAGACTTGAGATCTCTGAAGTCCGGAGACCTGAAGGATATCTCGATCGTTGATCGAGAAAGGGAGAACTATTGATCTAGTTGAAAGGTTAAATTCCTGAAGTAGAGGCAGATCCCTTGATTGAGAAGGACAGGTGTCTGTAGATCATAGACTTTGAAATATTGGCATACGGAGGAAAGAAGGGTTTTAGAGTTGAAACTCCCAAAGCCCGGATCACGAAATAAGCCTCATTCGATGATTTAGGAAGGTTAGATATGATCCATAGAACTTGAAAGGACAGATCAGAACCATAAATATCGTGAGATCGATGGTCTCGTCACATTGCGGGGATTGAAGGTGTGCGAACGTTAATAAGTTTAGGGCAGGGCGCAATCGAAACCACAGTTTTGGAGAAAGGACACACGGAGTCTCGAGGTAAATTGTGGGGAGAAACGTAGTTTGATTTCAAACCACCTTTGGACGCACCCACAATCGTGTGGTCACATGAGATCATCGCCCAAGGTCATATCAAAAAACTGAGCTAGCGCTCACTAGACTGAGATCACGAAGCGTCTTTTGAATAGGTGAGCGGTCACCATTGGTGGTCACGTAAAGGAAGGGGCTTAGAAGCCAAAGAAGCCAAAAACGACTAACTATAACTGTCAGAGAAGATGAAGAGTTGCGACTGCCAGAGAAGCCAAAGAATCTCAGGTTAACAACCACTAGTGATGAACAGGTTCAGGATAACTGCCAGAGAAGCCAAAGAATATTTGGATAATGGCCACTAATGATGAACAGATTCAGCATAACTGCGAGAGAATACGTAGAGTTGCAATGATGATCATGTAGAGGACTAGGCATGAGAAAGACATGCAGAACAAAGAAGAGAGTGTGATTTTTTCTATAGCTATGTATGTGGGTAGAAGCATATGGAATGTTGTACCTAAAGTGGAGATCAGAGGCATAGTGTATAGCATGCAGAGGAAGCATAGAGCACAAAAGGTAGAAGATAATTTGAACAAAGAGATGTTGTGCACAGGAGGAAAAAGAGTAGAGCATAGAAGTAGAAAGATGCAGAAGTGGAACAGAGCATAGAAGTTGAAGAAGGCAGAGGAGACATGGAGTTGTAACAGGAGACATGGAGTTGTAACAGACCATATCAGAGACAGAGAAAGTAACTAAATTTTTTAAGATTCAATTAGGGTGGTAGGGTGGTGCTAGGGAGGATTGTATTCCTCTAAATTCTAGTTGTTTCTAGAAGATATTCTGGGAGTTGGTGCTTCCATCTAGTTGGTGCTAGAGAAACCTGGGAGTTGGTGCTTCCATCTAGTTGGTGCTAGAGAAATCTGAGATTTGGTGCTCTCTGCAAGTTGTAGCTTGCTATCTGAGGTTGTAGCCTCATATTTGAGTTTGTTCTCAAAGACTATGATGTACATGAAGGTTGGAGATTGATTGACATACGGAGAAGAAGAGGTTTTCTCCCTTTATGGGTTTCGTCATGCAAAATCTGTGTCTTTGTGTTCTGTGTGATTGATCAAATATTGTATATCTATGCATGTTAAGTTATTAGCAACACATGAAATAATAATCTAGAAAGATTCAGAAAAGAAAAATAAAAGTTTCAATCTTATATTATAACTGATTCACCCCCCCCCCTCTCAGTTATATTTCCAACCAAGCCTAAACATATAGAACATAAGCCAAATTTCCCTTGTAATATTTGCAAAGGAGGTCACCTTACTCATTTTTTCCTGCTAATGTCATGGTACGAAAAGAGTGGTCCTTATCTAAAGGCCCTTCTAATTTAGAGTCATATTTAGTTTCCCAACAATCCTTTCAATCATTGGTTGATGAAGCGTCCATGCAGATGCAATATTTGATTTATACCACATTTATTTTGGGGGGTGATCCATCTCTTGACCATGTTTTCTCACATCATATTCAACCAATGGTTGAGGAAGTGTTCACACTGATGTAATATTTAATCGATTCCACTCTTCTCTTGGAGAGTGACCAGTCTTCCAAAGTGGTCGATTCGACACAATTTTAGGTCGATTCCACTCTTCTTTCGAGGAGTGATGTGTCATTATACTATGTCTTTAGCATTTCCAATTCGGTACCTTCTGAACAAGGGGGCATTCCACTCTCTTTGAGTACACTCCCTCCAAGTCCTAAGATGGTTTCCTTTGATTGGAATGATCTTGTGGATCCTTGCCTTCCTTCTTCTACAAATTTCCAGATAATAGTTCTGGATGAACCTATAATGAAAGAAATTCATCGATGTATTGTAGATGAAGGATCCTTTGCGATTATTTTATCCTCCTCGGCTTCACAAGTGTTGGGTTCTCCCAAGATTGTGTCATCTACTAGTGAGTTGTTGGATTTTGACAGAAGACCTAGCGAATGTATGGGTATTATTCCTTATTTTCCTATCACGTTAGGTGGGAAGACTATTCTAGTCGGTCTCTTAGTGGTGTCAAGCCCTTTATACTTTAATATGCTTCTTGGGAATGATTATGTTTATGTGATGAATGATGTGGTGTCTACACTCTTTCGGGTGATGCATTTCCCTCACAATGGAAGAATTGTCATGATTGATCATCTTTCATCTGATAATCACTATCATGGTTCGACTTTAGATCATGTTTACCCTTTGTGTGTTCCTAGTGTTCAGGTAGACTCTTCCCTGCCACAGGTGAATTATGTGGCATGTTATACTTTGTGTTCAATCTCTCCTGAGATTGGATTTTTACAGTTATTTTCACCTTCTCGAGACAATGTCTTGACAATTGATCAGGTTTTTTATCTAATGGGGGAATGGGAGCCCTTACTTCCCCCTATTGGCCCGAGTAATTTGAAATTTCCTCTTGAGTCTTATATTACTCTTTGTGAGACCTTGAGCCCTGGTATTTGTGTGTTGTTAGGCCCCGATTTCATGGATGTTGAGTTTCCTTAAGATAAGACTATCCTTGAAGATATGATTATGGATCTTCAACCTCCTCCTGAACTAGAAACTTTATAAGTTGGTTACCAAAGAAACCCTTGGCCTAATCCTAGCAATGGGCTCTACCTGGAGAAATATTATGCATAAGCTGCAAGGTTGTGTGGTCCTTTGTACATACTATACTTTTAGGGTTTCTTGTTTTCAAGTTCCATATCCCATATCACATGTTTTTATCAGAGGTTTATATATTAGACTTATTAACTTCCAGTTAAGTGTTTTTGGTCTTATATATAGGTATTTTGAGACATTTTCTTTGGTACCTTTTCATTCTGTGTCGATCCATTCTGATAGGTAATGATCTTGAAACTAGCATATAGGTTAGATTTTCCCCTCTATGCATTTTTGCATTATCTATTTCTTGTTTCATTTTTTCGTTAGTATCGACCCCACTGAGTTGTAAGATGGAACCTTATTTTTTATTTAGATGTGTTGTAATTCACGTGGTAGAGCCTATCTTCCATGAGCATCCTAGCTTAGAATCCCTTTTCATTATGGCACTCATGTTGAAATTTTTTATTTAGGCTCAGGAGTCCTATTTAACCCCACCATGACTTTGCATTGAAGCTTCATATCTTCCTCTCAGCACCCTCTTCGAATTATTCAACATGTATTTGTGTTTCTTACTTGCATATAGGGTAGGGTCATTTCTTCTTGCACAATGCATTTCTATGTATTGATCACATATCTGGCATAGGTTCAAACCCATTTTTTAGTGGCACTACACCCCTCAAGATTCTTAAAGGTGTCTCTTATGGATGGTAGAGATTACCTCTTCATGGGTGTCCTAGTCAGTACCTCACCGACCTTTTGACACCCATGCTACAGTATTTTTCTGTAGGCTAGGAATCCCTACTTAGTCACACCATGTTTATGTGTTGAAGCCTCATTACTTCCTCTCAATATCTTGTTGGATAACCTACCCATGGGGCTTCCAAAAACAAATTGAGTTTTAATTTCATTACATATTAATTGCTCGCACTTTTAGGCCTAATGTCGTCTTCATCTTGCTATTGTTGAACCATTTGCTTATGCATTCCTACCAATTATTATCCTTGCAATGTATTCCTTTGTGACTTGACACGTTTATACCTGAAGGAGACAATTCCCTGAGTGTCCTTATCCTGCACATGCTTCCTTGCATTGAGCATAGGTATGTTCCTTGCGATCTAGAACTAGTTTTCTTTCCCATGACACTCATTTACTCCACTATAATATAGCATTATTTTATTCTTTTTCAGGCATTAATAATATGAAAAAGAAAAAAATAAGGGAGGGAAAGCATCTATCTCTTTTGTTGATAGCAGTCTTGTCGCCCTTGATTAAAGCACACACTTTGAGCTAGTGTCTCAATATTTTGGGTTTAATATGGCTTTAGGAGACTGTTTCTAATTTTTAGCATAATCTCCTCCGATTGGTTATTCTTCCAACCATATGGAGTGTTTTTTGATTCCTCTTGTATCAGAAATGTATCCCAACTTATAATCCATGCTGCCTAAGTCACATAATGTGCCATGCTTTTGTTCAAGGTAAGTTTTAGCCTGATTCGGCCATTCTACAAGTATCTGACCTATCAAGTCGGCCTTCCCATGTCATTAATGTACATATCATCATCAAAAGTATGTTTCTATTCCCCTCATGCTAGTATAGAAGGTCCTCATTGACTTTTTACTGGAAGGTCTTCTATTATTGAATCTGACACATTTCTCTAAGAGTATGACCTTGAGTTGTACCCTAGTCCTATTTCCATTATTGATAGGTGACCTTGCACTCAACAAATGGAAAACCATAATTGGTCCTTGATTGAGCATTTTCCCTTATGTTTGATGTCAACAAAAATCATCACACATAGGGATTCATGTGGTATCTTGGTTTCCATTTGACCCCATTGGTGGCTTCCTCATCTTTGTCAGTAGTCTCCATTATTGGCTACTATTCAGAGAGTCTATGTCATTTGCTATGCATTTGGTGCATGTTGGGGTCATACTCGATGTGGTCCTTACAATCTCTTCATTTGATTCCTTCCAAATCTTTGGCCTTCTACTACCCCTCGTGCTAGATGATGGAGGATGCCTTAATGCCTTCCTTCTAGTGGATCTCTTCCTATCGAATTCAACACATCCTACTCTGGGACAGGGATATAGATCTATTTGTGGTACCTTGGGGATTACAGTCATCAGTGGCATGTTCCCTTTCTATTGACAGTGGGAATACATCAATGTGGACAGGGATATAGATCTATTTGTGGTACCTTGGGGATTACAGTCATCAGTGGCATGTTCCCTTTCTATTGACAGTGGGAATACATCAATGTTCCATGCTTGATAGATTCTACCAAGTGTTCAACACTAGATCATTCATTCACACTTGTTAGATTGTACCATGGTACCTCAACACCCATTATTATCACCAGTGGATTGTCTTGTGTTTGTTAATTATATACATCAATGACTAGTAATCAAACGGTGTCTCATTGTGTTCGACCCCAACACATCTATTCACATAATGTAGACTCGTACCATAGAAAATAATTTTTAAGACTTCGAGTGAAGTAGGAGCATCACATATTTTGTGCTCCTAGCTGACACATATTGTACCACCCTTCAAACATTGGTACTTGTGTAGGATCATCTTGCTCACTCCATTGGTTAAAGATATCCTCTAGTTTTGATTTTGAGACATAGCTCCACTATGTATCCATTTGTGGATACGATATACATTTTTGCATGGATCCATTGTTTATTATTCGTGGCCATGTACAACAGACATACTTTTATATATGCCATGGATCCATAGTTTACTTGATTTGGAGGCCATGCTTACATCAATCCAGAGCATGGGTATTCTCGACTTGGAAAGAGAATACTCTTTCTTGATCTCTACTAATGATTTCTATTCTTGTATCAGTTGTTCAGGAACTTTCATTGGATATCATTCATTACATCCTCACCTCTCAGAGTTATAATGTGTTTCAGCAATCAATTTTCATTCTGACCACACATATTAGGGGGCATTTTCTATACCACAATTTTCCACACCATATGCATTTGTGAGATGTCTTAGTCCTTTTCCCTAGCTTACAAATTTAAATCCCAGCCTCCTACATCAAAATCATCTAAAAAACAACATTTTTGTTTCCATCTGTGGGTCACCAGTGTGAAAAATGCGGATTTTTGTTCCTTTCTAGTTTGCAACTCGTGGATTCCCTCAAAAAATATGAAAAATAAAATAATTCTGCATTTTCGAGTGGGGTTTTTTGTTGGAATTATTCCCAACTTTCCTTGGCCCATACACAACTGAATTCAACCACCTCAACCCCTTGAGGATGGTATAAAGTCATCTTTGAGGGCATGGATGATGAGGACAACCTAGGTACAATATTATGTTGACGAATTTGAAAGCTTCCTTATTTTCCCTGATCCTCTGAGTAGCATCCCCATGATCTGGAACTTGTTTTCCAATAATTTGTCTTCTCCCTTATATGACAATAGGGTGTGTTCCTATCCCTTTTGGGTCATCTAAAGAAGGATTGTCTTGCTGAGTTGATGCTTGAAGGACCAGTGGAGGAACCTGGGTAGTTGGATTTGAGGTAGCTTCAACAGTTCGATTCCAGTTGTAACTACTCACTTTTACCTTTTTCAATAAAATAGTTATCTTCCCCTCGATACATATGTAAATTGATTTCAATCTGTTGATATATGTTAGTTTTCTTCATATACTTGAATATTTTCACATTATATGTATAATTGGAATTCATAGCTACATTTTTGTAGCATGGACTTGGTCTTCTTTTGCAGGTTGATACCAAAAGAGATCAGGAGAAACATTAAAGGTGGAGAGAAAGGATTGACATCAGACATAGGATTCAAGGTGTGAGGCCTCTCTCTCTCTCTCTCTCTCTCTCTCTCTCTCTCTCATCAAAGTAGTTTTTTTTTTTCATATCATTGTTGTATGTGAGGGTAGGTTCTATCTTTTGTATATGGTCTCGCTCTACTATGACATGAACCAAGGTCATAGGGGGAAAATCCTTAAACATATATTTATCATAAGCTTGACCAAACTTGTACAATATTGGTGGATTGTTGAGAGATATACATTCAATTCTTAATTATGTGTTTTGTTCCCATCATCTATTGTATTAGTGGGGATTCCATGAATTACATACTAAGTGTTAGAGAGACCAGCTAATGTGTTGAAATAAAAATCATATTAGATACCAAAGCTATAACCATGTCATGTATTTTAACAGACAAACACATAACAATATGAATGCAGAATAATCTCCCAATGTTGTTACAATTTAATTTCATAACCTAGGACTAATTGTTTTGTATTTTTTAAGAGATAAGAATGGAGGAAAAGATAACAAAGGAAATGACATGATGGCATGATGGCAAGTGTCAAAAGCAAAGATAACAAAGGAAATGACATTATGGAAAGTGTCAAAGGAAAAAATAACAAAGAAAATGTCATTATGGTGAGTGTGGGATTCAAAAACATGGAGTATGTAAATTAAATACAATTCCAATTCCCATATTGACTAGAATTGACAATGCTCATAACACATGAATTCAAGTGGGGATTCACAAAGAGAAGGTGTCTAGGTTTCTTTGGGAAGATTTCATTAAGTGACACATAAATTGGGGCATACACCAATACTATGGCAGGATATTTATCTAGGTGTGAGCTATGTGATGGATTTAATGTTGTGAAAGAGTATATTGTATCAGGGAATAGGTAAGAGACAACACGTATATCTAGATGATTTTAGTTTTTAGATATCACTCCTATTTCCATTATCGATAGGTGACCTTGCACTCAACAAATGGAAAACCATCATTGGTCCCTGATTGAGCATTTTCCCTTATGTTTGATGTCAACAAAAATCATCGCACATAGGGATTCATGCGGTATCTTGGTTTCCATTTGACCCCATTGGTGGCTTCCTCGTCTTTGTCAGTAGTCTCCATTATTGGCTACTATTCAGAGAGTCTATGTCATTTGCTATGCATTTGGTGCATGTTGGGGTCATACGTCGATGCGGTCCTTACAATCTCTTCATTTGAGTCTTTCCAAATCTTTGGCCTTCTGCTACCCCTCGTGCTAGATGATGGAGGATGCCTTAATGCCTTCCTTCTAGTGGATCTCCTCCTATCGAATTCAGCACATCCTACTCTAGGACAGGGATATAGATCTATTTGTGGTACCTTGGGGATTACAGTCATCAGTGGCATGTTCCCTTTCTATTGACAGTGGGAATACATCAATGTCCCATGCTTGATAGATTCTACTAGGTGTTTGACACTAGATCATTCATTCACACTTGTTAGATTGTACCATGGTACCTCGACACCCATTTTCATCACCATTGGATTGTCTTGTGTTTGTTAATTATATACATCAATGACTAGTAATCAAATGGTGTCTCATTGTGTTCGACCCCAACACATCTATTCACATAATGTAGACTCGTACCACAAAAAATCATTTTTAAGACTTTGGGTGAAGTAGGAGCATCACATATTTTGTGCTCCTACTCGACACATATTGTACCACCCTTCAAACATTGGTACTTGTGTAGGATCAACTTGTTCACTCCATTGGTTAAAGATATCCTCTAGTTTTGATTTTGAGACATAGCTCCACTATGTATCCATTTGTGGATACGATATACATTTTTGCATGGATCCATTGTTTATTGTTCGTGGCCATGTAAAACAGTCATACTTTCATATATGCTATGGATCCATAGTTTACTTGATTTGGAGGCCATGCTTACATCACTCCTGAGCATGGGTATTATCGACTTGGAAAGAGAATACTCTTGCTTGATCTCTACTAATGATTTCTATTATTGGATCAGTTGTTCAGGAACTTTCATTGGATATCATTCATTACATCCTCACCTCTCAGAGTTATAATGTGTTTCAGCAATCAATTTTCATTCTGACCACACATATTAGGGGGCATTTTCTATACCACAATTTTCCACACCATATGCATTTGTGAGATGTCTTAGTCCTTTTCCCTAGAATTTTCCACACCATATGCATTTGTGAGATGTCTTAGTCCTTTTCCCTAGTATACAAATATAAATCCCAGCCTCCTACATCAAACTCATCTAAAAAACAACATTTTTGTTTCCATCTGTGGGTCACCAGTGTGAAAAATGCAGATTTTTGTTCCTTTCTAGTTTGCAACTCGTGGATTCCCTCAAAAAATATAAAAAATAAAATAATTCCACATTTTCGAGTGGGGTTTTTTGTTGGAATTGTTCCCAACTTTCCTTGGCTCATAGACAATTGAATTCAACCACCTCAACCCCTTGAGGATGGTATAAAGTCACCTTTGAGGGCATGGATGATGAGGACAACCTAGGTACAAGATTATGTTGACGAATTTGAAAGCTTCCTTATTTTCCTTGATCCTCTGAGTAGCATCCCCATGATCTGGAACTTGTTTTCCAATACTTCGTCTTCTCCCTTATATGACAATAGGGTGTGTTCCTATCCCTTTTGGGTCATCTGAAGAAGGATTGTCTTGCTGAGTTGATGCTTGAAGGACCAGTGGAGGAACCTAGTTAGTTGGATTTGAGGCAGTTTCAACAGTTCGATTCCAGTTGTAACTACTCACTTTTACCTTTTTCAATAAAATAGTTATCTTCCCCTCTATACATCTGTAAATTGATTTCAATCTATTGATATATGCTAGTTTTCTTCATATACTTGAATATTTTCACATTATATGTATAATTGGAATTCATAACTACATTTTTGTAGCATGGACTTGGTCTTCTTTTGCAGGTTGATACCAAAGAGATCAGGAGAAACATCAAAGGTAGAGAGAAAGGATCGACATCAGACATAGGATTCAAGGTGTGAGGCCTCTCTCTCTCTCTCCTCAAAGTAGTTATTTTTTTTCATATCATTGTTGTATGTGAGGGTAGGTTCTATCTTTTGTATATGGTCTCACTCTACTATGACATGAACCAAGGTCACACGGGAAAAATCCTTAAACATACATTTATCATAAGCTTGACCAAACTTGTACAATATTGGTGGATTGTTGAGAGATATACATTCAATTCTTAATTATGTGTTTTGTTCCCATCATCTATTGTATTAGTGGGGATTCCATGAATTACATACTAAGTGTTTGAGAGACCAGCTAATGTGTTGAAATAAAAATCATATTAGATACCAAAGCTATAACCATGTCATGTATTTTAACAGACAAACACATAACAATATGAATGCAAAAAAATAACTATCAATCAACATGTTAGATACTATTAGAGAGATGGGATATGTGAACATGAAAGCACAGAGATGACCTGATTTCCATGGATTCATTCAATGTCTATTGTTTTCTCTTCCAAATTGACATTGAGAAACTCATTGGGAATTAATGTTACGAATAATCTCCCAATGTTGTTACAATTTAATTTCATAACCTAGGACTAATTGTTTTGTATTTTTTAAGAGATAAGAATGGAGGAAAAGATAACAAAGGAAATGGCATGATGGCATGATGGTAAGTATCAGAAGCAAAGATAACAAAGGAAATGACATTATGGAAAGTGTCAAAGTCAAAAATAACAAAGAAAATGACATTATGGTGAGTGTGGGATTCAAAAACATGGAATATGTAAATTAAATACAATTCCAATTCCCATATTGACTAGAATTGACAAAGCTCATAACACATGAATTCAAGTGGGGATTCACAAAGAGAAGGTGTCTAGGTTTCTTTGGGAAGATTTCATTAAGTGACACATAAATTTGGGCATACACCAATACTATAGCAGGATATTTATCTAGGTGTGAGCTATGTGATGGATTTAATGTTGTGAAAGAGTATATTAGGGAATAGGTAAGAGCCAACACGTATATCTAGATGATTTTAGTTTTTAGATATCAAAGAAAAGTATTGTGTGATGAACAATCCTCATTGACCAACCAAACATTGGAAGTGAGGATATTGAAGGGTTATTGAAAATATTACACTTCTTTCAATATTTTATGATATTTGTTTTTCTTCGTAAATGACAAGTAATTTAAAATTTTTATTTTTTGAAACGTGTTTTTTGAAATACCTTTATAGTACATGTTGGAACCCCTTGGAAAGGATGAAAAGGGTTCAATTTTGATCATCGTTGTGTACACCTTTCCTTTCCAAATAAAAATAAACTTTATAACTTTCCAAATAAAAATAAAAATAAACTTTATAACATTTTATTTAATCAAATAATCTTCCCCTTCGTTAGAAAAAGAGTTGATAATCATGTAGCGTGTAGATTTATGTTTTCATTTGATAAGTTCATCGAAGTGCATAAAAATATAAAAAGCAGTGAGATTAACAAAGACATCATTGATTGCAGCGTTGTCTTTATATGTCTAGTAATAAGGTAGAACAATAACGAGTACTCAATGTACTGGTGTCTCTTGGCCACATTAAATAGTCATGATAACATTAAAAGTCATCATTATTGGGATCACATTAGAAGCCATCATTGGGATAGAGAAGAATCACGCTTTGTAGAATTTAATTTGATTTGTAATTCTTTGGGAATAAAATGTATAGTTATGATGAGCCTGGAACTAAAATCATATAAAGACATTCTTAAAATTGTGTTAGGGTAATAAAGTTCCAATCTTCGTGTTTGTGTTATAGTTTTTCTTCTTTTTTTTTAAATAAATTGATGTTGTGTACCTTAAAGTTTTCGAAGGTTTAACAATTGTGTGGTTATATGGAGATAATGAGAGAGGGAATGTCGGTTGAGGGATGATATTCATTTGTGTCAATGGGTGTTCATGATAGTGCAAAGATTGTAATTACTAGTTGAAGACACTTGTGGAGAAGCATGTTGTGAATTATTTTCATGGTGATAGTGGTGTTAAGTTGATTGCATGATTATTGTATTAGGCGGATATTATGCTTGTTATTGTGGGGTAGAAATACTTATGGATTGGATGAATACCAAGATTTTCAAGGACAACTTATGGCAATTCAATTGTATATTCTTAGAGAGAAGAGTTTGCAAGGATGTGCATGGTAATATAATTGGATGTTTTGTATTGAAAAATGTCGTTTGCATGGAGACATGTGTTTCTTGTACTTGAGTAACTCTATGTTTCAAGCAATAAATTAAGTAATATTACTTGATGTAAAGGGTACATACCATGGTTTTAAGAGGTAATGTAGCATGCATATTCTTTGAACTTTCCATCATTTAGGGATTCTTCATAAGTATATTTACTTGTGATGTTATCCTATTGTAAATAATGAGAAGTAGGTATGTTGGTGATGATGTTTATGTCCTTGGAATATTAATCTAGGATAATTGTGTCCTTCATGAGCTAGTGAGCTTATTTCATGAGCATGAGTATTGTAATGTATACTGCTTATGGGGGGCTAGTCCTTGACAGAAGTGAGACAAAGATGTCATGAGAGGCTAACCATAGTGGTATGAGATGACATATTCATAATAAGTACTAGTTGTGGGTAAGGAGTGTTGGAAATAACTCCTACTTATTGTATGGTCATCGCATGAATTGTGAGTGAATTTTCATCTTGTGTAATCTCTTAGTGTGAGCTTTGTAATGATTTAGTGAGATTTTATGTCTTGATAAGATATGCTTGAGAAAAAGATGGAATAATTAAGAGTTGCATTACGAATTTTTGTATGGATATTTTGTATTTGAAGAGTACTTTGTATCATTACATGGACTACATGGAATCAAATGATACATATTTAAGAGTGTAGGTTTTACCCCTTTTAAGGTTTCCTCCATTATAACCCTAGTGTTGTCTCGTGCTTCATTATTAGAGTGTTCGCAATAGCAATATTAGTAAATTTGTTGGAATGTGGAAAGTCTCTTATTGTAATGAAAATAATAATTGTCTTGTAAATTAAAGGAATGGGTGGCATATTAATACATCACCATTGCATTGTCTTGCCATCTTAGATAATGTTTGAGATTTCATTAGAGGAAGGTTGATAAATTGTTTTTTATTAGAGATGGGGTGAGATAGGATGCCCCTCCAAGGATACTCTATTCTTTGTATCTAGTGTAAGTGTGTTTTTAGAATGAAAGGTCTTAAATATTCTCTCCATATCTTTGCTACGTGAATACATGTTTCCTTTCCTTTGTTATCCTTTCTACTTTATTCCATATGTTTTTAACATTTGTATGAAATATGGGAGTACGGAGTTTGAAAGAATGTTAACATGAAACACACTTCCCCTATTTCTCATTCACATACTTTGTAAATGGTTACTTATTACTGTTGGTTGCAATTACTACATACACATGCATGACCCATGGTGAATTTTGTTGTTATATAGTTGTGATTGAGTGTGGCATCAGTATAGTTGGACATGCCTTTATAAAATTCAATAAATGTTTTGGCTAGCATTGTAAGTAGACTTGCATGGATGTTGAGTTCTTATCCCAATTTTGTAGGCATAATTGCATGTGTATTGGGTGTTTTTCACACTATTGTAGGAAGCCTCGCATAGTTTTTGGTGTCGAGTTTCTAAAATAAAGGAAGAAAATTTTAGGTGGAGTCGATGTTAAATGACATAAAATATTGAAATTTATCTTCCAAACTAAATGTATTGATGGAGATTGTTGGAGACACCAATATCGTTATATCTATTGGAATGTAAAAAATTTCTTATAATAACATGGAAAATTTCCTATAATGTAATGGAATGGGTGACCTATACATCCAAATTATTACATGGCCTTGACCTTTTAAAATAGGTTAGAGAATGAATAAATGAAAAGTAGATGCATTCTATTCAATCAGAGATGGGTAGAGATGGGATGCTCATTTCCCTTGGGGTTGAAAAAGGAAACTCACATGAATTATAAAATTTACTTGATGCCTTTAAACATGTCATGGAAAGAGGAAATAATTTAAGAGAAGGGAAATGTTCGTTGTATTATAACGTAAACATTCAAAATGAAATTACATAATGAAAATATCATATACCAAGATTAAACAATCATAATGAAATCCAATAGGTTCTTAACCAATAGTCCCAAATATATTAAGAGCAGTGGGTTAGCTCAATTGGTTGTTTCTAATGTTGTTATGCATTTGGCTAATTCTATGGTAGTAAGTGCTCATTTTGAAACCTATTAGGTTAGGCATACTAGTCTATGTTGACGGGTTTTGTTAAGAACCTGAATACTTCTACAAATATAATCACCACAAATATTGAATACACAATAGATCCACAAATCAATATAGAAGAAACCACACTATATTATTACCAAACCCTTGAGGTAGGGAAACACCATACAATGGATCCTATTATGGAAGGGATCTTCTCTTGTTCTCTTGCCTCTTCGAGGGGGCATCCTCATATTGAGCTACCACTCCAAATACAATACTCTCTTCATATCCCATTACAATGCTTGAACCCCTTTATATAGTGCTACCATCACCTAAGAAAATTCTAGAG
>CBVK0103924740.1:0-30957 GCA_900067695.1 Picea abies
TGCAGACAAACTTATATGAAACAAGTACAAGTTTGAAAGAAATAGGCCAAGCATTGATTGTATTAATGAGAACAACAATGAAGAATACTTACAGCCATAGATGTGAGTGCAAAAGCTTCATCAAGCTCTCCTTGTCCAAACCCTTGCTTAAACAGTCCACACACAGAATGTTGATGTTCCAAATGACATCTTCCTCATGAGATCATAAGTTAGATGCTTCACAATACTCTCCCTCCACTTCTCATGAGATCATAAGTTTGGTATCTCTAAACTCCTCTATCTCCCTCCTCCTCCATGGAAATCCCTCATTATATAATATTTGGAGACTCAACCACCATGGAGAGGATCTCTCATCAGATCCACTAAGAAAGGGATCTCTAAGATATTTAGGGAGAAAATATCTCTTAAGGATTTTGGGGAGGAAATATCTCTCAAGGATTTTAAGGAGGAAATATTTCAACCATCTATGAGATCCTCCACCTTCCCTAAAAAATAGGAAACCAAATGTGAGGGGGATTCTCACACTTAATTACTTTCTTTTTCATGAATATTAATAATAATTCATGTGCACTTGATTCTCACACTTAATCAATTTATTTTTCATGAATATTAATAATAATTCATGTGTACTTGGTATTTTTTCCTTCATGTAATATATCCCTCCTCCACATTGACTAGAGATTGTGACATAGGTTATTCCATGGTGTCAAGGTGTATGAGACACTTATATGACACTTTACAACACTTAGGGAGAGGTACCTAGGTGTGCAAATTTCATGTGTAACGGAATGCCCCCTAAAGTGTGAGGTCAGAAGAGAGAATGATGGATGAAACACTTTACAAATATTTAAAGCAAGGGTATAGGCGCAGAGAACTTGATAGAAGCTGCACACAAACATCCAACAAATATTATGACATGTTTCAAACCCAAGGCAGGCATACCTATGCTTGGGTGATAAATACTTGCAAGATATGGTCGTCATAAAATACACTGTGGATCCATAATTATATTGATAAAAGGTATAGCCATCGAGGATACAGTGTGGATCTATACTCCTATGACCTGAATTGATCGTAGCCACGAAGAATACACAATGGATCTACAAGATGACAAGACATAGCCACGACCAATACAAAGTGGATCTATGTAACAGTATATGTGTCATTGTTCAAAAGAAACTCCTTCGCAACCTGGGCAAAGTACATATAAGAGTGATTAATCAACCTAGGGTCTTCTTACCGATCCCGACATAGTACAAATCTAACCATGTGAATAGATGTCTTGATGTCGAACATGGCAGAAACCACTTGATTACCGATCAATGATGTAAACCGTTAACAAGCGCGAGGGAGGTCACCATTGATGTCAATGATTCCCAAGGTACTCTAGTACATTCCAATGAATGTGAATGGATGAGCTGAAGTCGAACATCCGTGGAATCATCTAATCAAAGGTCAATGATGTAAACCCACTGTCGAATGTGAGGAGGCCTGCCATTGAGGCATGCAGGTCCCAAAGTACTAATTGGTTTCTAAGTCTAATTCCTGGATAATGTGTTGAAGTCGACAAGAATAGACTCGTCAAAGGAGGGCCTTGATGTATCCCCCATCAACGACATGATATTGACACAGAGATGTAAATTGGTAGATTAAATGAACATGGACTTACACAGGTATTGAAACAAGATATTTGTGATGGCTGACTCTCGAGGCAGATACTTCCCTTGAACACTGAGGCACAACAGCAGAAACATGACATGGACCAAAACACGATGATGTAATGGATACTGTGACTTTTATCAGGTGACCCAAAGGAGTAAGAAAAACTCAGATGATTGGTTCAATGCAGAGGCTCAGCAGATTAATATGTGCGCAAAGACAAAGTGTCGTGTTCAAGGGCGACTCTAAGAGTTACTGGTAGTGTTCTCAAAAACTATTTGGCTTGCTTCCTTCAATTTTTTTCCCATCCACGTAGATGAGTACCTCTTTTTGATTTAACGAGCTCGAGGAGGGTAACACATGCTCGATATAACTCACCTTTGGTAAGTCCCTCTTCCTTTGTTTAACGAACTGGAAGAAGTAAGGGTTCGGTCCCATATGGGCCCTTCAGTGTATAATTGTTTAACGAGTCCAGATAAGGTAAACTCGGTGGTTTTTCATATTTAGAGAGTCTGAAAATGACTTAAAGATGACTCCATTGTTGTCCTTTTTCGTAATGTTAGTCTCGCGAGGCCAAAAGAGAGATAAACTACCACTCGAAAGACGCCCTTTCAAACCTTTTAACGAGTGTGAAAGGAAGCAAGATCGCTCGGCAATCTTTTCATGTTTAGAGAGTCTGAAAAGAGCTTAAAGATGACTCCAGGGGGTTCCTTTTCCGTGTATCCCTACAGGTCCGAAAAAGAGATAAAAGTTTACCTAGATGCATTCTCATGTATTTACGAGCACGAGAAAGAACAAAGACTAAGCTCGGTATGCCCCCAGCTTGAAAGCTAGTGGATTAACTCCGGAATGATCATCAAAGGCTGGAGACATGCCCTCCAAGCTTCAATTCATTCACCGACTTTGAGGTTGTCACCACTTTCTCTACTAGATGAGAAAAAGGAGAAGGGTGGATGAAAAGAAGATTCAAGAGAGGTGACTATTTCATTTTTTAACGAGCTTGGCAAAGGAAAAGAACTATGCTCAGGGTTCCGGGTTCAATCCCCAGATTGTTGCTTCATTTTTTAACGAGCTTGCTACAAAGAGGAAAACTATGCTCGTGGCCTCTGTTTCATTTTTTAGCGATCTTGCTACAGAGAAGAGAAACTATGCTCATGGCCTATGTTTCATTTTTTAGCGAGCTTGCTAGAGAAAAGAGAAACTATGCTCATGGCTTCTTGTTGATCATGGCTTCCAAGAGAATAATTCTCTGGAAGGACACCATGTCAAGGGACAAAACTCAGTCATGGCTTCCAAGAGATCTTCATTGGATGGAAGATAATCACTCTGGAAGGAACACATGTCAAGGGCCGTGACAGGGGTAAGGAGATCAGGCTCCAATATCCCTACCGAAGAAATCACCATGTCAACTACCGGATCCAAATCATCAGAAGTTGAAGTCATTGGAGACAATGCCACATAATTAACATGTGGTAGGGGCGATACTGTCTGCATATAAGAACCTTTTAGGGAGGTAATCCAGTCAGGAACAATGAATGAAAGTTGATCAATAGTCACAATTCTTCCATCGTGAGGGAAAGATATCACACGGAAAATAGTGGACACAATAGCTTTCATGGCATAGACATAATCTCACCCAAGGAGTAAAGCGAAATCCAAGGGGTCTCGGACTACCATGACATCAATAAAGACAGTTTTCCCTCCCAAAGTTACCTAAAACTAAGGAAGGGTCCCTAAAGGTTGGTTGGTTCTTCTATTAAAGGCTAACAAATTCTGCGTAACTGGCGTAAGCTAAGGACAACCCAAAGCATACCAAGCAACAGAAGACAAAATACTAACAGACGCACCTTTATCTATCAGCGTTTGAGGAATGTCCCGACCACAAACATGTATTGTAATCTGGAAAGGAATGTGAGAGGGAAGACGAGGTCCAGTTAGCGCACCCCAATCAAAAAGGATGGCCTCATTACTTGGAGGTTTTTTCATAGGAGAAGGAGGAATGCCCCTCGGCACGATAGATTCTGTATCAACGAGAAAAACGTGGGCAGTATCAGGTTTACTCTCTAGAGGGAGACTAGGATCGACCAAGGGTGGACTTGGATCGACCACTTTGGCACTCTTCAAAGGAAGAGTGGGATTGACTGATGATGTAACCAGAGCAACCACTTTGGCACTCTTCGAATGAAGGGTGGGACGGACCGAGGAAGGGATTGGATCAATCACTTTGGCACTCGTCAAGGGAGGAGTGGGATCGACTTTGGGTTACACTATTTTGATGAAGAGTGAGGTTGATCGATGACGGAATTGGATCAGCTACTTGGGTTTGTGGTTCAATCGAGGAGGAAACTAGATTGACCATCTGATCAACCAGACTGACCGGGGATGGAACCGGATTGACCAGTCCATCAACCAACGATGGGTTGGGGGAAATTTTACGATAACCTTTTGGAAGTTGAAGTTTTTCCAAAAGAGAAGAAGCCTTGTCCATACGAGGACAAAGGTGAGAGTAATGATCACCTTTGCATAACATGCAAGGAAACTTGATAGTTGTCTTCTTCTTACCAACTTTAACATCACTAGTTGACGAGGCATCACCAACATACCCAGCAGGGGTTGATGACGTGGAAGACCACATTTCTAATACCTTGATAAGACCGGGGCAATCCCTCAGAAAGTGGTCATGCTTACAAAGGTTGTAAGGGAATTTGGGTTTCAGATTCTTCATTTTAATCTTGTTGACCTCATCAACACTCCTAGTACTATTAACAGTACTTGGTTGCTTAGATCCAACATCGGATGTTGTTGGAGCTTTGGTATTTTTCGGGCTCTTCTTCTTCTTCTCTTTCTGTTTCTTCTTCTTCTGATCAACCTGGCTACTTGCTTTAGAGCTTTCACAAGGCGAAGAAGGAGAAATGGAAGGAGACTTAATGGGCAAAGAAGGCGAAAATTTGATGTGAGGTTGATGTGTGGGTGGTGTACTAACATCTAAAGTATTAGGTGCAGTTGAAACATTAGGAGGATTCGAGATCACCGGAGTGGGGAACAACCAAACTGGTAATCTGATGGTGAGTCCTGGAAGACTCAGTGTGGCAATATATAGAGGACCAAAGTTTCCAAAAGAAGGAAAGGTGTAAGGTTCCCCGGGACAAGGGGTTCCTCCGTTGGTACTCTCAGGAGTTGACACCATTAATACTGACTCAACCTAAGGTCCACTAAGTAAAACAAACAACATGTGCTATGAATCTGAGAAGCAATCAATCAAACAAACCTTCCCACGATGAAACCACTAGTTGGTGATGAAATCCAACGTCGCGAGATCAAAATAGGAAGGGACGGGGATAGAGCGGGTGGATCAGTTACGTTGGCGACCTGCTTAACGAACTTACGCCTTGGTGCAAGCTTCCACACATTAATTGTGGATTTACCCTCCAAGGAGCCCGAGTGAGTTTGACCAACGTTTGTTCCAGGTACAGTGAGACTTCCCTTCACAGTCACCTTGTGTAAGACCCTAAAGATTGTGGCTACTAAGGTCACCAACTCGCAGTCAGCCCCTGGGTAGGTGCAGTCGACAGTCTAGTCTGAACGTAAGGGCACTTGTGCTTTGGAACAAAGAATCACGACGACATCTCACCTCAAATATTCAAAATCTCAGTACTTTTTGGTGCACAAGGTAATACATGCACCGGCATGTACAAATTGTACAAGCATCATGATAGACACGAAATGGAAATCTAGGATGTAATAACTATAAACACACCGGTGCATTTTCGTTCTTTGTACACACTGGGGCGTTAATGTAATGGTGAACCGACGCATTTTTGTTTTATGTATGCACCATGACATTTTATGTAAAGGTGCACTGGCATCTTTTTTGTTTTATGTACACACCGATAATTTGTGTAATGGTGCACCGGTGCATTTTTTGTTTTATGTACGTACCAGGGCATTTTATGTAAGGTCGTTTGGGTGCATTTTATGTCTAGGTACGCATCAATACGTTTTATTTAATGGCACACATGTGTGTTTTGACAATAAAAGCACCAAAAAAAAATTGTTGGAACCTCCTCCCACCCAATTAATTTTAGTTATATGAAACATCCGTTAAAATCTCTACAACTAATAGAAGAGGTTGTAGCAGAGGTTTTTTTGAAAAATTTTCCAAATTTTGCGACACTAAAAACCTCCGCAAAAACCTATGTTAGAAAGTGTTCTCCTTGTAGTGCTTCCTTACAATATGCACAAAGTTTTTCTTCATGCAACATATCACATCTCCCCAAACTTTCTACCTCTACAACAACCTTTTCCATATCGTATCATGCCAAAGTTTATTTTTGTGTGATACACTGCTCTTCCTCAAACTTTCTGCTATCACAACATGTCACACCTATGCTTAAAAGAGGTGCAATACGCATTAAATGGGTTTCCAAAAGCATGTCGCACAAAAGTTTTATTTCATGCAATACACTCAAAAATAAGTTTTTAAGGTAAAACTTTAATGAGGGACATGTATTTACTGTACATTGTCTTCCTTTAATTATCATGTTTGTCATCCTTTACTTATTCTAGTTCTTTTCTCTTTGACATGTAATCTTCCAAAATTATTGTTTTAAATATATAATAAAATCAGCAATGTCATTACTGTTGTATGTGCAAATACAAAGGACTTGAAAGAAGGAAAAAAGGGAGAGTTCTTAGGCTCATTGCTCTTGTATGTACATATTCAAAGGTCTTGAAAGAAGAAGAGAAAGACTATATATGGTTGTTTAATTGTTGGATTGTTCTAGGTTTACAATAATTTACTCATATTCTTGTCTGTATTCTAAGCAAACTAATTCATAGGTCATTGATAGGAGCATTGTGGTTCTATGCTTGCATCTTGGTTACTATTAGTCATGTATGAATGCATGCACTTGCATCTTATATTAGTTTCATTTATTTCTCACTAGGCCTAAACCTGTTATTAACCAAGGTCATTTCAACCCATCAACATGTTTTACAACCTCAGGTCATAAAAAGAGAGTAATACTAGAAAATAAAAGGATTAATGTGTTGAGATTCAACAAGAAGATCCTAGTGAAAATTATGCACCTACACTAGGATGAAGCCTCGGGCTATTTTTAGGTGGAAGTCTATTTTTAGATGATGAGCAAATTATATTTATAGATGATGTCTATTTATAGATGGTGAGCGAATTCTATTTATAGATGTATGTCGACTATTATTATCCCTTAATAATAATTGGATAATAAATATTAGTCTATTCTCAATGAGCACTTGGAAATAGTTAACTGAAGTGGAAAATCAGTTAGCTATAGGAAATTCGAGTTCAAAGGTTGACTGGTGAGACATGCAAGTCGAATTAGTTGTAACTGAGTGATTCGAAGTTGTAACAGAGTTGGATGTGTAGTTATGTGAGTTGTGAAGTAGATTAACTCAGTTAAGTGAGTTAAGCTCAGTTGTACTAGTTGTAACTGAACTTACACTAGTGAGAGATCAATGAATTAATAATTAATTTACAATCAGTGATCTCACATGCAATTGAAGATTTACCATTGTTAACTACATGCATGTCAGATTCAGTGGACACCCAGTTGAGATAACAGGTGAAAGGGGCAATTTGACTATCAATTGTGACATTAGTGAGTGCACTCATGCAACCACACACACATTGGATGTGCCCATGAGGAATGCGCAGCCTGGGCAAGAGAAATGCATTTCATTGCAGGGATTTCCATTAACAGGGATTGCATAGTGGAGGCAGGTTGTCTGGAAGCAGTAAATTGGCACATGAATTTGTCAATTTTTGTATGACAGTGTGAGACGATTGTATATTGTACTGAGAGCTCTTGGATTAGAGTTTTGTATAAGATTGTTTCATGATCCATGATATATACATAATATATGATAGTGTGGTTTTTATCTTTATTCTTTCCCGGTAAAACATCTGTGTTATGTGTGATTGATAGTGTGGCGATCGTGTTTTAAATTCCGTAAGAATATTAGTAGAAGCGATTATGCATTTAACAGTGGCATATAATTGTTAGATCAGGAGAATCCAGGCAATACATAATTTGTATTAAAATTTCTACATGATCTCAGAATGCAGAAAATTACAGACGCTGAGTTTGTGATTGGATAGAATTTGAATTTGCAGAAAGACTTTCTTGGTGCTACAACTGATTCAAGATCGAAATGGCTTTCAATGGCTTGAGGTTAGACTATGCACTCAAGGGCAGCTCGAACTACATTGCTTGGAAGGATAGGATGGAGGCAGTACTCGAAGACAATGGCTTGAAGGAATTCATTGACAAGGATGTTCCTAAGCCAGATGATGCAGACGCTGCAAATCTTGATGCATGGCAAAAGAAAGTGACAAAGGCGAGGAGGATCCTGTTGGAGGGAGTACGAGACCACATTGTCTCAAACCTCCATGGGAAAGCCACACCATATGCAATGTGGAAGGCTTTGACAGATCTATTCCAAAACAGCAGCGACCATAGGAAATTGGCGCTCAAAGATAAACTCAGGAAGATCAAGATGGAGAAGGGAGATTCCATTCCAAAATATCCCACGAAGTTTGTCCAATGTTGGGATGAGCTGGGGAGTCTAGGAATAACAGTCGTTGATGATTATTTGGTGAGCTTGGCTCTCCTAGGACTTCCCAAAAATTGGCACAGTTATTGAGACTATGTCAATGGAAGGGAAAAATTGCCAGATTGGGAACGACTATAGTCGGATCTAGCGCAGGAGGAGTTTAGGCGGAAAACCAGAGATGGCTCTTCATCAAAGCATGATGATGAAGAGGATTGTGCTTTGGATGCCAAGGCAAGGAGAGGGAAGGGGAAGAAATTCCATTCAAAATCTGAGTCTAAAGGAAAGAAGCTGGATTTGTCCAAAGTGAAGTGTTTTTACTGTCACGAACATGGGCATCTCGCTACTAAATGTCCGCAGAAGAAGAAGAACAAGAAGGTTGTTGGATATTTAGCTGTTGAGGCCCTTGCCTCGCAATTTGAACTTGACTTCTCCTTGATCACATGCATGGAATCAAGTGCATTGGGATCGGTGTGGTATTTGGATAGTGGCACTTCCTTCCACATGACGGGAGATAAGGAGCTTTTCAATGACTTGGAGGAGAAAGATCTCAAAATGCATTTAGATATGGGTGACGATGGACAATACAGTGCGACTGGCATTGGTACCATTACCTTTCAGAGGGAGTCGGGTAAACCATTTCAATTGACAGATGTTATGCATGTTTCAGGTATGAAGAAAAACTTGGTCTCGGTCGCAATGTTGGAGGACAGAGGCTATGACGTTGTTTTCAACGATGGAAAAGCTTTCCTGTGACATAAAATAATGGGTCAAGTCAAGAAGATAGGTATTCGAGTTAATAATATCTACAAGCTGGAGGTAGATGCCTACGCTACCATGATGGGCAAGGCAGAAAAAGTTGTGAGTTGGGATGAGAGCGAATTATGGCACAGGCGATTGGGCCATCTTCATCATGGAGCCTTGAAAATCATGCAGCAAATATCTACTAGACTTCCAATGGGAACACTTGCTCAGTTAGATCAGTGCAAGGATTGCACCATGGGGAAGTATGTAAAGTCCACCTTTCATGAAAAGGAGAATTTTGCTTCGGTGATCCTAGAGAGAATTCACATAGACATGTGTGGACCATTCTCGGTTGCTTCAACAACAAAACATAAGTATTATGTTATTTTTGTTGATGAATTTTATCGTAAATGTTGGATCTTCTTCATGCAGAAGAAGGATCAAAAATTCTCAAAGTTCTGTGAGTTTAAAGCATTGGTGGAGAAAGAGTCAGGGAAGCAAGTGAAGGCTCTGAGGAAAGATAATGGTGGAGAATAAACTCTAACGAATTCAAAGACTTATGCAGCAAAGAAGGAATTCGAAGAGAACTCATAGCGCCTCATAGCCCACGGAAAAATGGGGTCGCGGAGAGGAAGATCAGAATGATCGTGGGTGCAGCACGAGTGATGTTGCATGATCAAGACCTACCAATGCATTTGTGGGTGGAAGCATGCAACACTGTGTTTTATGTGAAAAACTATTTTCCTCATAGAGTACTTGGCATGAGTACACCTGAAGAAGCTTTCACTGGTAAGAAACTTGATGTTTCTCATTTTAAGATTTTCGCCTCATCTATTTATGTGCATGTGACCAAGAACGCCAGGAAGAAGCTGGAGCCGACTACTGAAGTTGGGATATTTTTGGGGTACACAGAAACACCCCATAATTATCGTGTGTATTTTCCTAACAGTAAGATGATTGTTATGCGATGGGATATAAAATTCGATGAGGGGAAATCCATGCAGTTGTCGCTTGAGAGGGAGCTAGAATTCCATGAAGAGGAGGAACTGTTGGTTCCCAAAGATGAGTCTCAAGATGTGGATTAGCCACATGAGGAGGTTCATGGAGTGGAGTAAGCCACTCATATAGAGCCATCCATAAAAAATGGAAGAAATCACACCACAGAAGATGATAGATTGAGACTAGATGTTGCACAGAATGTAGGAGCCCCTACTTCACAGCGCAGACAGAGACAGTCTCCTGAATGATTTACTGGATACATAGCTCTCATAAGAAAATGCATTGTGACTGAACCATCTTCCTTTCAGGAAGCAGTGTAGGATCCCACTTGGGTTGATGCAATGGTGGAGGAGTATGACTCCATTGTCAAAAACAATTCATGGGAAATTGTCCCAAGACCAATCGACAAATCAGTGGTAGGTTCGAGATGGATCTACAAGGGTAAGATTTTAATCATTGTTCTTTATGTTGATGATTTAATACTGACTGGTGATGATCAGTTGATACACTTATGCAAGGAGGACCTTGCAAAGGAGTTCAAGATGAAGGATATGGGCCTCCTTCATTATTTCCTTGGATTGGAAATATGGCAGTGAGATGGTGAACTTTTTGTGTCTCAAGGAAAGTATGCAAGGGAGATACTGGGTAAGTTTCACATGGAGGGATGCAAACCCATGGATACTCCTCTTCCAGGAAACTAGAAGAAAGAGGATGCTACTTTTGGAGAGGTAGTGGATGCTACTATCTATCGACAGTTAGTGGGTTCGCTAATGTATCTAGTGAACATGAGACTGGACATTTGTTATGTGGTTAACCAACTGAGTCAAGCGATGGTTAAGCCTACCATGCTCTTTTGTAAGGCAGTTAAGCATGTCCTAAGATACCTGAGGGGCACATCTGAGTATGGCTTATGGTACAGACAGATGAATGAGGTGAAGTTGCATGGCTTCATGGATGCAGATTGGGTGGGCAGCCCAATGGACAGAGAGAGCACATTAGGGGGGATCTTTAGTATCGGATCTACAACTATTTCTTGGTATAGCAGGAAACAAAGATCCATGGCACTCAATTCAGCGGAAGCGAAATACATGGTAGAGAGTCAAGCTGCATGTGAGGCTATCTGGATGAGAAAGATCTTGGTTGGTTTGTTTGGTTCTCATTTAGATCCAACAATGATTCATTGTGATAATCAGAGTTGCATTAAACTCTTGATTAATCATGTGTTTCATGATAGATCTAAGCATATAGATATCCAGTATCATCATATCAGAGATTGTGTGCAACAGAAGATCATGTTGCTTCAGTACATTCCTACGAAATATCAGGATGCATACATTCTAATGAAGGCGCTCACCAGGAGCAAATTTGAATACCATAGAGACAGGATTGGGGTGAAGGATAATCCCTTTCTTGTTGAGAGGGAGTGTTGAGATTCAACAAGAAGATCCTAGTGAAAATTATGCACCTACACTAGGATGGAGCCTCGGGCTATTTTTAGGTGGAAGTCTATTTATAGATGATGTCTATTTATAGATGGTAAGTGAATTCTATTTATAGATGTATGTTGACTATTATTATCCCTTAATAATAGTTGGACAATAAATATTAGTCTATTCTCAATGAGCACTAGGAAATAGTTAAGTGAGGTGGAAAATCAGTTAGCTATAGGAAATTTGAGTTCAAAGGTTGACTAGTGGGACATGCAAGTTGAATTATTTGTAACTGAGTGATTCGAAGTTGTAACAGAGTTGGATGTGTATGAGTTGGATGTGTATTTATGTGAGTTGTGAAGTAGTTTAACTGAGTTAAGTGAGTTAAGCTCAGTTGTATTAGTTGTAACTGAACTTACACTAGTGAGAGATCAGTGAATTAATTATTAATTAATTCATAATCAGTGATCTCACATGCAACTGAGGATTTACCACTGTTAACTACATGCATGTCAGATCTAGTGGGGACCTAGTTGAGATAACAGGTGAAAGGGATAGTTTGACTATCAATTGTGACATTAGTGAGTGCACTCATGCAATCACACACACAGTGGATGTGCCCATGAGGAATGCGCAACCTAGGCAAGAGGAATTCATTTCCTTGAAGGGATTTCCATTAGCAGTGATTGCGCAGTGGAAGCAGGCTATCTGGAAGCAATAAATTGGAACATGGATTTGTCAATTTTTGTATGAAAGTGTGAGATGATTGTATATTGTACTGAGAGCTCTTGGATTAGAGTTTTGTATGAGATTGTTTCATGATCCATGATATATACATAATATATGATAGTGGGTTTTTTAGCTTTATGCTTTCCTGGTAAAACATCTGTGTTATGTGTGATTGATCTTTCTTCTTGATATTGCAATTGGTGATCATGTTTTAAATTCCACAAGAATATTAGTAGAAGCGATTCTATATTTAACAGTAGAATATAATTGTTAGATCAGAAGAATCTAGGCAATACATAATTTGTATTAAAATTTCTACATAATGTAGCCTTGTAATCAAGCACGAATATTTGTTGATGGAACCACAAAAGTAGGCATAGGGAAAACCACTTCAATGTGATCATTTCATTACTTCTACAATGGGCATATGCAAATGCCCTTATTTAAAATATAGTGATTTACACATTACAATTGGATTGCATGATGTAGAGAAAACTTCAATGATATTAAAAAAAATGGCCCAATGCAATTTTAATGCCACTTCTCACAACCATAAATTTTCATCTCCATTGTACTAGATGTTATCATTTTTGTTAACACCTATTGATAGTGTTATTGTTATAACAATATACATCATAACCAAATCTAGAAATGCCTAGGTTATGACTCAACTCAAATAGATTACAAAGCAATCTGATCATGTGTACAGTTTAACATCCTTGTCATACTTGGAATAAGTCAAACAAGCATGAGGTCATTGTGATCGTGCCTCCTCACACATCTACCATATACCAATATTGACACATATATTAGCCTCTCAACTTCCCAGCTTGATTGAGTAGAGAAGGTCTACATACAAGGAAAGGAAATAAACGAGATAATTGAAAGAAAAAGCATAAAGGCAATAGAAAACAAATAAAAATAGTATATTTGAAAGTTCCAACTTGACATATATATACATGATGCATTTGGGATATATGTGTGTTAGGGATACATAAATGTGATGTAAATAAACAAGGTACATCTTCTACACATGGAAAAGTGATTTGATAAATAAGTAACAACATTAAGTAAAGCATATATGAAATAATAAAAATACTTACAATTTGAGCACAAAGCTAAAATGGGATAAGTATCGTTGTAGCCACAAAGGAAATTATTTCTTTTGGATGATGGTATATGTTGTTGATGTCCATGGTAAATGTTGAGAGACAATGTGATGTAGACTACAATTGCAAAACATTTATGAACACAATTTTGTATAAAATCATGATGAAGGAAATGTCGTTAGATAATATGAAATGTATGGTGGAAGTAATGATGAGTGCAGTTGTTTAGTTGAGAATTAGTTACATAAGAAATATGGTTATGAGAGGTCCATTGAAGACGTGCTAACAAAAATGAAAATGGAATTGTTAGAGGAGAAATAATGGAAAAGCTTTGAAATGAAGCAAGGCCTATTCTATCTTTCTTCGTATCACATGTGGATTTTCCTTCATTCTTTTGTACCTTTTGAAGGTAAATGACGAGAAGATGCAAAGATCCTTCAAGGAGTGGACTCTAGATATTGCAATGAAGGTTAGACCTTGTTGTTTAACTATACCAATGTCAATTGTAACTTTTGGTAATTTCATACCTTGAGATTTATGTATTGTTAATGTCCATGCCATTTTAAGGTGGATCTGAGTATGACTCCCCCTTTGAATAGATGGAATTGGAACAAAAGTAGAATTTTTGGGATCCCATGGAGGCCCAATGTACTTGTTGAAGCTCACAACCACAAATGTTGGTAGTTGTGGAGGTTTATGGTTTTCTTTGTAGAATATGGTAATAATTTGACCAAGAAATCCATTAAAAAGGCCAGATGCAACCCATAAGTTAGATGTTAACATCACTTTTTGGCTTAGGGTAGAGCAAGACTTTTGGATCCAATTGTTCATCTTCTAATGTAGAGGGAACATGGTTTTTGTTTTTGTAATGTCCCCAAGGCCGAGCCCTGTTGTAAATCTTGGCTATGAAATGAATTGTAAATATGTTTTATAGGCTGGTGAGCCAAGTTTCTATAAGATGGTGGGCTTATGTGATTGTTAGGCCAGAGAGCCTAAGGGTTGGAGGCCAAGAGCCTGATTTTGTACATGTATCAATGCAGAACATTAATAAAATATAAACACCACCGTGTGTAGACTGACCACGATAAATGAGTGATGGGGGACTAAGCTTTCACAGAGTGGGTAAGGGATTAGGGGCTGGAAGGGGGGAAGAGGGGCTAAGTGTTGGGCCTAGGGGTTAAGCCTAGGGGCTTAAGCCCTTGGGAACAATATTTTAATATGATTCCAAAGAGACCATGTGAGTAATATGTTTTTATCCTAAGTTCTTTTGGAATGACATGTGACTTCCAAATGGTGGGAGGAACGCACGCTGATGAAATCATGCAGCTTCACGGGTGACAAGTGTCAACCCAATCCCATGCAAATAAAATCGCTGAGATGAGCCGTGGTGGGGGGCTCCTCCATTCTACGCGACTGTCTGAGCGTGAACCGGTCCGACCTCTGCAAGAGACCTCATGCATCTTCTGAACCGTGCATCCCTGAAAGTCGAAAGCCTATGTTGATTCCTAAGGAAGTTGGTATATTCCTTGCTGGAACAGTTTTGAGCCTGTGCGTGGGATCTCTATACACCTTGTGCAATCCCGAAACCAAATCCATGAGTCTATTTCGTGATTACTGAGCCTGTTTGGGAAGCCCGTGTCTGTTTTCCCAGTTGGTTGTTGTGGCCACGCAGTGCTGGACTGCGCATGGCTTACTGGCCAGTGTGAGTTCTTGCTTATTCTATGTGTAATCTCTCTCCAGGTGAGGGAGGTGATTGTTGTTGAAAGAGGTAGGTTGTCAGGCCTGCGAGCAACTCTCTCCAGGTAAGAGAGTTTGTTGGGAAGTGGTTTCTTCCAGAGAGTGTCCAGCACTGGCTTTGGGCTCTGAGACTTCCTGATCCGGCCTATTGCCGAGACCCAGAGAGGGAGGTGTAGCACCGATGGACTGTGCTTGTGAAGGTGTATACTCCAAGGCGAAACAGGCATGTGGGGAATGAGAGTCCGGGAGTAGTGGGCATAAGAAGGCATCCTAGGAAGAATCCTTCCAGTCATTATGTGTTGTTTTCCCTGTAACCTCAGCCTAGCTTAGGATTCCTTACCTTGGGGTGGAGCTTAGTCTCAGCTCGGGGGTGACCCACTGCTGAGCTTGATGAGCAGCGTGGTTTAAGGCTGGGAGGTTCATGGAAGGCATGTGCGTGGTTGGTGGAATTACCACCGTTTCAAAGATAAGTACCAGATGATGTTTTAATTATGTTTTGTATGTCTGTGTATTTATATTTATCATGTATTCTGCTGTGCATATGAATTAATGTTAATTCCATGGATTATTTATGTCAGTAGTAATTTTGTGTTGACTCTGAGTTTAAATGTGTTTAACCTATTTTAAATGCATGTTATTAATCAAGCATAAAATGATGTTGTTCTGCAAAGTAGTGTCTTCCCGGCTAGTGGGTTGGAGGATGGCCCGACACGAGGGCGTTACAGTTTGGTATCAAAGCCAAGGCTTCGACGTTGAGCCTAGATGGGCCAGTTGAGTGGTCTTTGGACCGAGGGTTGGAGGAGAAATTGTGTTTGGAGGACCAATTTCAGACCTTTGAATGCTCCTGAGTGTCAAGGAGTTACTTGACCGTATTACAAAGCTCAGGAGGTGTAGCGGTGTTATGAAACCGCAACCAAGGTGGCATCTGGCCACAGGGAGAGAGGACTCCACACTAGAAGTGTTGGAGCCGTAGGATCTATTCGGGGAAAAGGAGAACCCTCGTGACCGTCAGATCTGGAAAACGTGCGCAAGGTTTAAAAACCCTTTCGAGTTGCACAGGAATGTGGAAATCGCGATACGCGAAATCCTGAATTCGTCGGGACAGTCCATTGGGGGAGAATGTGGCTGTCGAATGGCGTTTTGGCACCCGGTAAACCAAAGGGGAAGAACCCTGTTTTCACAAGTCACGAAATAGCGAAACCCGAAATTCCAAAACGATCTACACCATAGATTGTAAGAGAGGAACTTGATCGTTTGATCAAGTGGAAGAGTAGATAGTAATTTCAAAATTTTGGCAAACGAAAGTTCGAGATGTGTGGATGCACGAACTCCCAATGCCCGAAACCATGAAACATCAAAAAGATCTGCACTGTAGATCTGAGAGAAGTCTAATCGTTGAATTGCCTTGGAATGGACGTGGACACATGGGTGTGTACCACGTGCCAGTGAGTCGAGAAGACAAGTGAAAATGGTGGGGCCCGATGACGTCATTGAAGGTGACGTGGACCCTCCGAATGTACCATGCACCACCGTGGTTAGGGGCGATAGCTGTGTTGTAGGCCTAGAGAGTAAAGTAAATCGGAATTTTGAAATTCGGGAGTTGGAGTGACATGGTGTTGGGAGTCACTGCATCATGAACTCCCGGGTACCGAAGACCCGAAAACCCGAAGTGTCGAGTCCTGAAATCCCTATCAGGGTTGGCGACAGCTGTGCTGTGGGCCCAGGGGAAGAGAGTTTGGAAGTTCGAGAGTTGGGAGTTGAAGAGGGAAGCGAGTGCGAGAACCTCCGGGGACCAAAAAACCCGAAACCCGAAACACCAAAGTTCTGAAATCCCAAAATTTTCGAAGGACATAAGAACTGTCGAGGATTTAACTATTGGATCCTCGTGGACAAAAACCCCAAAAACCGAAGTCCTGAAGTCCCGAAAATTCACAGAGCCAAGCAAGGCTCAGAAAACTTAGTGAATTTGAAACATCTTTCTTATTCACGTTGGTTAATGAATGTTATGGTTTTTATTAAGGGTTTAAGGCCTGACAAACTTCGGTTGACTGCACATTGTGTGTACAGAGTTTAACGAGTGTCAAGACAGCCGAGTATAGAAATGGAAGAGGTGTAGATTGCCTCTGAAACTGAGGATGAAAGGGTAGGAAAGGATGTCAACTTGGGAGTCGAAGGATCAAACTCCAATGGGCATGGAAGAGAATTGGATAAGGAAGGACATATAATGAAAATCATCGAAGGATTGCAGAGAGATGCCCAGACTCGCCGAGCTGATAGCCGAAAGCTCATGAAAGTCAGGGATAGGCAGGGTGAATTCAACTTAAAGATGTTGAAGAGCCTGGAAAGAATAGAAAGGAAATTGGAAAAGGAGAGTGACACAATCAAAACAGGTTGTCGCAGGACCCCTGAGAGAAAAATAAGATCGAGGAGTGGTAGCAGACATCATCGTCACTCCCCAAAGCATTCTAGTAGGGAAGCACATAGTAGTTCAAGCCCGTCCCCTACCAGGAAACACCGCAGATCTAGAGTCGATGAATTGAAGGGAGAGATGAAAAATATCAAGCCTCCAACGTTCAAGGGAGAACATAAGAAGGAGGAAGACGCTGAAACATGGTTACTTGGCATGAGGAAATATTTCCAACTGCAGAATTATTCCGCTCATGCAGAAGGAAGAATTGCGATGTATCAATTGAAAGGAAAAGCATCCATGTGGTGGGATTAGTTTGTGCAGGTGCAGCACATCAGAGAGAAGGATGTCACTTGGAAGGAGTTCAAGGGATATTTCGAGAAGAAATACCTAACTAAAAGATACTATGACAGAAAGATGAAGGAGTTCTTCGAACTCAAGCTAGGTAGCATGACCATTGATGAATACGAACAAAGTTTCTTGGAACTACTGAAGTATGTTCCATTCATCAAAGATGAGGCTGTCAAGATTCAAAGGTATCTGAGTGGACTGCCACCTGCCATTGGTGACAAGATTCAGTATGATGATCCTAAGACTATGGAAGAAACAATAAGAAGGGCTAAATGCTTATATGAATAGCAAAGAGAAAAGCCTCCTTTTCGGAAGGCATGGGATGACCAGAGGAAGTTTAAGAGAGCCGAGAACGGCTGAAGTGGGGGAACAAAGGCAGAGACAGATGCCCATTCAGTGTTGGGGCTGTAAAGGGAACCACAAATATAGAGATTGTCCCCATAAAAATGGCAAATCAAGAACTGTCCATAATGTTCAACAAGCTGAAACAATGGAGGATATGGGCAGCAAAATGCCAAGGATCTACACAGCCCTGGACAACAAGCAAGCAGAATTTCAATCGCACATGATCGAAGTGGAAGGTATGATTAACAACCGACCATTTATTATTTTAATCGATTCAAGGGCTAGCCATAGTTATGTAGATCCCAGGGTGGTGGAAATTTTGCATTTATCAAGAAGCAAACATGAAAAGTCTTGGTTAGTACAGTTGGCTACAGGAACCAAGAGGAAAGTCGTTGAGTTGGTGAAGTCTTGTCCTGTGGACATGAAAGGATTGAGCACTAAGGCTGAATTGAATATTCTACCTTTAGGCTCTTATGACTGCTTAATTGGTATGGACTAGTTGGACCATCACCATTCCCTTCTGGACTGTCGTAACAAGAATTTTACATGCCTGGATGAGGAAGGGAATTGGAAAACAGTCCAAGGGATTCCCAGAGCTGTGGTGGTTAGAGAAATCTTCGCAATGTAGTTGAAGAAGTGCTACAGAAAAGGTTGTCAATTATTTGTAGCCCGTGTGGAAGAAGCATCCAGAGATGAAGTCCCAAATATTGGAGACCATGAAGTACTTACAGAGTTTGAAGATGTATTTCAGGAGGTACCTGAACTACCTCTGAAGAGAGATATCGATTTTTCTATAAATTTGATGCCTGGAGCAGCTCCAATGTCGAAAGCTCCTTATAGAATGAGCACGCCAGAGCTGAAAGAGTTGCAATTGCAGCTTGAAGAGATTCTAAAGAAGGGGTACATTAGTCCCAGCGTGTCACCTTGGGGTGCCCCAGTCCTGTTCATGAAGAAGAAGGATGGGACGTTGAGGTTGTGCGTTGATTTCCGGCAGTTGAACAAGGTAACTGTCAAGAACAAGTATCCTTTGCTGAGGATCGACGATCTTTTCGATTAGTTGAACGGTGAAAAAATATTTTTGAAGATAGATCTCAGATCAGGATATCACCAGGTAAGAATAAAGGATGAGGACATCAGCAAGACCGCCTTTAGAACAAGGTACGGTCATTACGAGTTCACAGTGGTGTCGTTTGGACTGTCAAACTCACCTGTTGTTTTTATGTGCTTAATGAACGGTGTATTCAGGGACTATTTAGACAAGTTTTTCATAGTCTTCCTGGATGAAAACTTGGTGTATTCCAAGTCAGAGGAAGAGCATGAACAACACCTGAGACCTGAGATTGGTGTTGCAAGTGTTGAGAGAACACCAACTGTATGCCAAATTGAGCAAATGCTCATTTTACCAAAGGCAGATCCATTACTTGGGGTACATTATTTCAGAAGAAGGGATTGTTGTGGATCCTGAGAAAGTTGAGGCCATCCGAGAATGGTTAGCGCCAAGGAATGTGGCGGAAGTTAGATCCTTTATGGGTCTAGCGGGCTATTACAGAAGGTTTATAGCAGGATTCTCAAAGATAGCTCATCCTATCACTTCCTTGCAAAGGAAGGAGAAAAAGTTTCAGTGGACTGAAGAGTGTGAGAACAATTTCCAATGATTGAAGCAGTTGTTAACCAATGCTCCAATCTTGAGGATTGCAGATCCAAATATGGATTTCGTGGTGTGCATAGATGCATGTAAGGAAGGGTTGGGAGGAATTCTCAGCCAAGATGGATTTGTAATCTGTTATGAGTCCAGGAAGCTGAAAGAGCATGAAAAGAATTATGCCATGCACGATTTGGAGTTGGCAGCAATCGTTCACGATCTGAGGAAATGGAGACATTACCTCATGGGAAGGAGGATTGAACTCAGAACAAACCATAACGGTCTGAAATACTTGTTTGATCAGCCAACCTTAAATGCTAGACAAAGTAGGTGGCTGGAATTTCTGTGTGAATACGACTTTGATATCAAGCATATCAAAGGGAAGGAAAACAAGGTGGTTGATGCACTCAGCAGAAAGGTGCATGAATTACATGCTAAAACCATTAGCATGTACAGGACTGATATTAAAGATAGAATTTTGGAAGCTGCAAATGCATATTTGCAGTACAGAGACTTGGTAGCAAAGCTACAACAGAGCGAGAGACCATAGAAAGAGGGAAATTACATCTTGGGAGCTGATGGAATACTTCTGTATAAAAATAGAGTGTATATACCCAATGTCCAGGAATTGAAACTTGTGATTCTAAAAGAAATACATAACGTGACTTATGATGGACACCCTAGATATCAGAAGACTGTGGCAGCAGTCAAGAGCCATTACTTTTGGCCGGGTATGAAGAGAGAGATCGTTGAATACATCGCCAGATGTATGGAGTGCTAGAAATTTAAGGCTGAGCATAGGCACCCAGCGGGTTTGCTGTAGCCTTTGCCCATTCCTGAGTGGAAGTGGGAAGTGGTGACCATGGACTTTATTACAGGATTGCCTAGAACGAGCAAGCAGCATGATTCGATCATGGTTGTGGTGGACAAGCTTACAAAAGATGCCCATTTTATTCCATTGAAAACCACCCACAAGGCAGCAGATGTTGTTGATATATTCTTAAAGGAAGTGGCACGATTGCACAGAATTTCTAAAACAATTATGTCCGATAGAGACCCGAAATTCACCTCGAATTTCTGGAAAGGATTGTTCAAAGGATTCAGAATGAATCTGAACTTTAGTACAACTTATCATCCTGAGTCTAATGGACAGACAGAGAGGGTGAACAAAGTAATAGAGGACATGCTGAGAATGTACGTGATGGAAAAACCATCAAGATGGGAAGACTACCTGCATTTGGTAGAATTCACCTACAATAATGGGTATCACGCATCATTGAAGATGAGCCCATTTGAAGCACTTTATGGAAGAAAGTGCAACACTTCAGTGAGTTGGGATAATCCAGCTGACAGAGTAGTAGTTGGGCCAGAGTTGCTCAAGGAGATGGAGGACCAAATGATAAAAATTAAAAAGAATTTGAAAGCTGCCTAGGACAGGGAGAAAAGCTATGCTGATAAGAACAGAGACCACCGAGAATTCAAAGTGGCTGATCATGTTTTCCTGAAAGTGAAAACTAACAGGAGTTCCCTGAAGCTGGGAAGTTGTGCCAAGTTGGCAGCAAGATTTTGTGGGCCATTTGAAATCCTGGAAAGGATTGGGCCAGTTGCATACATGCTTGCATTACCTGCATCTATGACTGTACATAATTCATTGATTAAAAAATATATACCTGATGCTAATCATGTTATCGATTGGAATGTGATCCAGGTGGAACCAAAAGGTGTCCTGCAAGTGCATCATGTGTGCATATTGGACAGAAAAATAAAACAGCTCCGGAATCGAGCTATAAAGCTTGTAAAGGTCCAGTGGACCTAGTACAGTCCTAAGGACACAACATGGGAGAATGAAGATGTTATGCGAGCAGAGCACCTGCATCTTTTTGAAAAAGCTTGCAGATGTTGTGAAAAGTTGCACTGAGGACAGTACAGAAATAAGGGGAGGGGGATTGTAATGTCCCCAAAGCCGAACCCTGTTGTAAATCTTGGTTATGAAATGAATTGTAAATATGTTTTATAGGTCGGTGAGCCAATTTTTTATAAGTCGGTGGGCTTATGTGATTGTTAGGCCAGAGAGCCTAAGGGTTGAAGGCTAAGAGCATGATTGTGTACATGTATCAATGTAGAACATTAATAAAATATAAACACCGCCACGTGCAGACCGACCACGATGAATGAGTGATGGGGGACTAAGCTTCCACAGAGTGGGTAAGGGATTAGGGGTTGGAAGGGGGGAAGAGGGGCTAAGTGTTGGGCCTAGGGGCTTAAGCCCTTGGGAATAATATTTTAATATTATTCCAAAGAGACCATGTGAGTAATATGTTTTTATCCTAAGTTCTTTTGGAATTACATGTGACTTCGAAATGGTGGGAGGAATGCACGCTGATGGAATCATGCAGCTTCACGGGTGACAAGTGTCAACCCGAGCCCATGCAAATAAAATGGCTAAGATGAGTCGTGGTGGGGTGCTCCTCCATTCTACGTGACCGTCTGAGCGTGAACCGGTCCAACCTCTGCAAGAGAGCTCGTGCATCTTCTGAACCGTGCATCCTTGAAAGCCGAAATCCTGTGTTGATTCCTAAGGAAGCTGGTACATTCCTTGCCGGAACAGTTTTGAGCCTGTGCATGGGATCTCTATACACCTTGTGCAATCTCAAAACCAAATCCGTGAGTCTATTTCGTGATTGCTGAGCCTGTTTGGGAAGCCCGTGTCTGTTTTCCCAGTTGGATGTTGTGGCCACGCAATACTGGACTGCGCGTGGCTTACTGGCCAGTGTGAGTTCTTCCTTATTCTGTGTGTAATCTCTCTCCAGGTGAGGGAGGTGATTGTTGTTAAAAGAGGCAGGTTGTCAAGCCTATGAGCAACTCTCTCCAAGTGAGAGATTCTATTAGGAAGTGGTTTCTTCCAGAGAGTGTCAAGCACCACCTTCGGGCTCTGAGACTTCCTGATCCAGCCTATTGTCGAGACTCAGAGAGGGAGGTGTAGCACCGATGGACTATGCTTGTGAAGGTGTAGACTCCCGAGCGGAACAGGCATGTGGGGAATGAGAGTCTGGGAGTAAAGGGCATAAGAAGGCATCCTGGGAAGAATCCTTCCAGTCATTCTGTGTTGTTTTCCCTATAACCTCAACCTAGCCTAGGATTCCTTACCTTGGGGTGGAGCTTAGTCCCAGCTTAGGGGTGACCCACTGCTAAGCTTGATGAGCAGCGCGGTCTAAGCCTGGGAGGTTCGTGGAAGGTCTGTGCGTGGTTGGTGGAATTACCACCGTTTCAAAGATAAGTACCAGATGATGTTTTAATTATGTTTTGCATGTCTGTGTATTTATATTTATCATGTATTCTGTTGTGCATATGAATTAATGTTAATTCCATGGATTATTTATGTCTGCAGTAATTTTGTGTTGACTCTGAGTTTAAATGTGTTTAACCTATTTTAAATGCATGTTATTAATTAAGGATAAAATGATGTTGTTCCGCAAAGTAGCGTCTACCCGGCTAGTGGGTTGGAGGACGGACTGGCACAGGGGCATTACAGTTTTGCTCGACATTTGAGAGTGTTATTGGAATGTTTAAAAACTATGGTATTTTTTTATTATGTTGGGTGGCTAGTTTGTTGATTGCAAATAAGTGCATTGAAGCATGGAAAGTACACAACTCATCTTGAGAAAGGAAGGAGTATGTCCTTCACATGAGAAGGCTGCAATCCTCCAAAGAAAGTTATGCATTTCTGATGTTCTAAAGGATGTTCTTGAAGGCAACCTACGATGTGTCATCCCCTTGTTGACGAAATATAGTTTTTAGATTGATCATTGTGTTAAAGTCACACCATAGTGCAGATCCATGGGATGTGCCTGCATATAGTAGAATGCCCTTGATAGGTGGAAATTGGTCAAGGTCTTCAACGAGAGTAACAGAGATGCCTTCATAAGGGGTGTTTCTATGTAGAGGGAATTCTTCTTGAAGATGCTCTTCGATGTGGCTAAAAAGTGTTGGCCCTATGAAGCTCATTTCGTCAATGAGAATGTATCGGAAATGCTTGCGGTCTTCTTGGAGGTTGGAAAGTGAGTTTCCTTCTAATAGGAGGGAATGTCTTATAAGATTGCAAAGGGTGGAGTGGATTATAGATGCTTGAATGTTGAAGGATGCAACATCAATCAAAGAAAGCAATAATAATGGGTTTTGAAGGAATTATGTGGTTGAGTAAAGTATTTGTTTAATGCATCCAATCAAGTATGGTTTTTTGGTACTTGTAGTATCTTGTATGATCATTTTCAGTGGAGGGTTGTTATATTTTCCTATGGAGTGCTTCAAGACAATGGAGAGAGCTTTGATTTGGCTGGGGGACATTGATTTATAAGAGGGTGTATTGGAATAGCATGGTTGTGGAAGTTGGTGGTGTGAGTGATTGTTTTCTATGAACTGTATGGCTATTTCTTGCAACTTGAAGGGGATATATGTAATATTCCAATTACGGTTGTTGTCAAATTCACGATGGCCTAGCATGTCAAGGTCACTTATTTGGATGTTTTTGGTAGGGTGGAGTTGGGAGAGCATTTCCCATTCATCCAAATCAATTGGGTGAGGGGTTTGCATTTCATCTCCAAAATCATTTTCTTATGCAATAAGAAGAGGTGTAGGGGGTATGTGTTTAACATTTGTTCTTCATTTGTGCCCAGTTTGCAGTAATTTATTCGTTGGAAGTTCCTATGCCTAATGGAATATTACATAAAGGTTTATATAGAATGATTTCATTCCTACAACTTCCACAATTTCCAAAGATTTTCCAAAATGGCTTAGAGAACACACTGCAAAATAATCAACACTACATATGTTAGTCTAACAAGTTACTAAATGAAGACTTCAAATCCTCCAATTAGAAGCATAATATAAGATAAGCTTAAATTACTCAATATGTTCCTCTCTTAATAGACACAAATCCTCTTGTGGTGTTGTCGACATAATTCCATTTTCAAGGAAATGAGACCCTCAAAATCAATCCTTTCCAATCTCAAGAGCTAGCTTGCTAGGTGCAAGTTCTAAGTTATTGTGATAATATTTTTAGTTCATAGTTTTTATACCATGATTGGAAGTTTTTGGTGGCAAGGAAGATATTTTAGAAGGTTCTTTGAGGTGTAGGAAGCACCCATCTCTCACATAATTCCTATGTCGTACCCTTCCTAAAGTTTGGTGCAATATGTTTCATGTGTCACACCTCTCCCAAAGTTTGGTGCAATAGGTTTCATGTGTCACACCTCTCCTAAAGTTTGGTGTGATAGTTTTCATGTGTCACACCTCTCTTAAAGTTTGGTGCAATAAGGCATTCACTTAAAAAATGTTGGTCTTATTTTCCATTTAATCTTTATCTTATGTTCACTTCATAAAACTTTTGGTTTCATGTGGATCACATTTAAACTTTTTTGGTCGTGACATAGTGCGTATCGCACCAAAAATGCCTTTGGTCATGACATATTGCATCGCTCCAAAGTTTCTGTTAGCACTGAAAGTTACACTTTGACTGCTAAAGTGCAAGCTTGGTACCCATCAATAGGTTTGTAAGGTAAGTTTTAAGATAAAGTGTCAAATGGATAAAACTCAACCCAACAATGTAAACCACAGAAAATTTTAGATAAGATGTATCAGCAAAAGAGGTCTTGTTTAACTTGGATCAGGGTTTTAAAGAGTAATGTGGACAGAAGGAAGAGTTTAGTGAGAAAAATGAAGTAATTCTACTATTAGCATCAGGCATTACTAGTAGACCAATGAAGGAAAAGATTTAGACACAAGAACTTCTTTAATCAAAGCTTAAACTCTGAGAACAATTATAACAACATCACAATCAAACCTCCATTGCAATACAACTATAAAATATCAATTGAAGCATTCAATGATAGTAAATTTAAGAGTAAGAGAGAAACAAGATGGCAGGAAAGAAACTGACTTATATTAGACAAAAATTCATCAAGTCTGAAACATAAAATCTAGTGTTGGCTTTGTTACATCAGTATATCACCAAAAAGAGTCTTACATTAACCATATGAACCTATAAAATGACTTCTAATGCCCCTCTTATATCCTAGGCTATGAATGATAGTTGTACAATTCAAACCCCATCCTCTAGCATAAGATTCCCACATCATGAAGCTAGGGCAACTACAGTTGTTCAACAAAAATAACTGACTGCTAAAAACTAGGCTTAATGTTAGTAACTACCCCAACATCTTTAATAGGCTTGATGATGTGTCCGTTGAGCGCATCTTCTTCTTGTCAAGTGTCCCTCCAGCTTTAAACTAACCTTCAAGTAGTTGTCCCATACTCCTCTATCCATCTGGAAATCGTTGATCCTCTTGAAACCTCCAAAACAAAAGTTTGCAACAGATTCTACTGCGAACTTTTTTGTAGCTTCTCAATGTATTTATTAGAGCTCCAAAACACCCAAAAAAACATATTCATAGCTAGAGATGCCTGTAAAAACTCATTATTTGATGTATGAGTGAAAAACTTAATCATAAGCATCATACTTCACCAAAATCTCAAAAATGCAAGAAACAAGCATTGTCCAAAACTGAAACTCTTTAACATATTTCATCTTTTACTTTCTAAGTCATAAACTCCTTCTTGTGGCAACTTGGGCCAACACATCCAAATTCCTCTTGGATAGCTCTTCCTTAAAAGGTTGCAGCTCCAATTTTAGTTTTTTGATATGAGCTTGGAATCTCTATTTTGTCTGTATAAATTTATGAGTTGCCTATGGAGAGGTAGAAACCTTTTTGCTACAAATCTAGCCTTGTCAATAGTTTCCCGATACATATCCATGAGATCATTTAACTTCTTATTTTCAACCAACCACTCTCCTTTCAATTTAGCAATTTCAACTTTGGCCTCTTTAAGCTGATTGTTTAGCCTTTTAAAGGTAGGTTTCTCTGGAGGATTAGTTATGTCTATAACCTCAATGTGCTCCTCAATAGGTACAGTTTTACCTTTACCTTTTCTCTTGATAGGAGCTTCCACTATGTCTTCTTTCTCAATACTTTCCTTCTCTGTTGATGATCTAGTGAAAGGTCTCCTAACCTTAGCTTTATCTGCAATAGATGGTGAAGAGAAAAGTAGCCTCCTTCCTTTTGATCCCGTGGCTCTGGTTGATGGAGTTTCTACTGAATTTGGAGTTAATTTGGGTGAAACCTCCTTTTGTGGAGAGTAATGGGATCCCCCTTCTCCTTTTTGTTCCTTAGTTGTTTCATCATTTTTAACAATACCTTTGTGCTTCCTCTTCTTGCTTGTCTCTGTGTACAGTACTGTCATCCTGAAGAGGGCTTTGTACCTTGGATTGTGGAGTAGGAGCAATATTCAACTGAAAGTGTGAAGAAACAATGAATTTCTCCCAATCAATGTTTTTCTTCTTTAATTCCTCAATCACAAGCATTTTTATCAGCCCTGAATGAAACACACTTGTATCGAATGCCTTAGACTTAGCCTAGACTATGTCAGCCATTTTTCCAATACTCCTAAACAAATAGAAAGGAAGATTCATGAGGTCTTTGTCTGTGAAGTGCAATAGAAGTATTATGTGGTACTAATAAATCATGTTGAATCCCTTCACAGGTAAAGTATCTTTGGATTACCCTTAGCATATTATCAAAACCTTCAATCATGTGGCTCCTGGGCACTCCTTTTGATAAATTGTCTCCTTGATATTATGGTTTGATAAATTCTTTAGAGAAGGCTGCATTTAGATTCATGGATTTAAACCACCTTTCACCAATATTAGGTATTTTAGTATATGTTGCTATGGTCACTTCAGATACCTCAAGTTCTAGTGTCCCAACCTTGGTTTTGGTTCCATCAAAGTTCAAAGAAAAATCCCTAGCCACCTCAGGGTGCCCCCCTATGCATTTTCTAACAGAAACTAAAACAACCCACTCTTTGGAAGACTTCCCTGATCAGGGGTTTAGCAGCAAAAAATTGCATGTCATAGGGATCAGTACTCACAATTCCCCCTCCCTTGTGAGGCTTCTTTTTCTGTGGAGTATCCATTGATGTCATATGAAGAAAATCTTACCACAATTTTTAATGATGCAAGAGGCAAAACAAGAAAAATAGATGACTAGGGTTTTGATGGATGATCTTTCTCAAAGGGTTGGTTCGGTATAAGGCTTTAAGTGTTTATCAACCTATTTGACGTCCAGGAATAAGAAAATGTAGCTTACAGTCAGGGAGATGAAGGAAGATTGCACATAATCATGAAGGTATAAAGAAACAACTTGTTACATAAGACAAGTCTTGTTCACCACCTCGTTGTCCTCTTGCAAAACTTCATAATGACTTCACAAGCAAACAACTTTTAATCTCATAGACTCATACCAAATAGAATTGAGTTTGAAACTGAGAACCTGATGAAAACGGGTTGTGTAAAAGGTGTTGGGACAAGGGATTCGCAGCGCCAATCTTGTTGAGCAGATTTTGCAGTGCTAGAACAAATGGTTCGCAACGCTTGGGAAAGTAAGCAAAACAACTGAATATGAGATGGGAAAGATGGCATGAAACAAATACTTCTTAAGGATTAAATGAACAAGGTTCAAAGCTCATGCAATTTGGTTGGGAACGTGTCAACAAGGTAAGTGCAATAGTTTGTAGCATGTATCACCAGTCTGCAATGCCCAAAAGAAGAAACAACAGACAGATCCTTTACTGTCCTTCAAAAGAGCTGAAAAAACTCATGGAGTACCTGGTGGATTTGGCCTGAAGACTTATATCCGTGAGTTTGAATAATTTTGTTTGCAGGTAGCCTAACCTCCAACTCGATTTCTACAACCAATTCGCGACATTTTTCATAGCGCCTGTTTGAAAACACTAGATTTGCAGCGCCGAGCCAGAAATGATTTGAAACTTGGAGAAAAAAGTTAGAGGTTTTTATGACGAAATCCCAGGCTATATTTTAAAATAAAAGTGTTCAAAACAAGGAGATCTTCATTGATAAGACTCATGAGCGCAAGGATGGTAATGAATGCATGATGTACTTTTGGATGTGTTGCGAACTCTCTAGTGAGTTGGCAATGTACAAATCAAACTTGATTTGACATCCTAACGGGTAAGGTAACACAATGGATGGGTCGGTGAGTACATCATGGAGGAGGTGACATGTTAGGGTGGTAGTGGAGGAATGAAATATGCGACAGATGAAGGTTTTTCCAATTTATCATGATGATCAAGGTATAACCCAAGTACTATAGACCAAGGCCAACACTAATCTTTGGTTTATTTGTGTCAAAAATGAAAAATGACTTTAGGAAAAAGACAAAGCCTAAAAATTAAACTACACTTATGACTCAAAATCAAAAACCTAAAGACTTTTTTGACCCAAGCAATTCTATGTGATAACACTTTCCTTTGTCATGACATATTGCATCGCTTTTAGGTTTCTTCCTGTGCAACACATCACACTTTCTCAAACTTTCCTTCATCACCACAAAGGGAAAATTTCCAAAAGAACTCCTTTGCATCTTCCATGTCATTTCATTCTTCAAATCTTTCTTTCCTTGTGACTCATCACATGGATCAAAATTTTCCACTTGTGTGACATATTACATATGATGAAGTTTTATTTCCCTGCAATATGTTGCACAAAGTTTTTCTTCATGCGACATATATCATCTCCTCAATCCAAAATTCTCTTTTCGCATCTTCCATAAATTTTGCTTGCTTGTTTCGTATCACATTTAAAATTTATGTGACCATGAAAAAATGCATATTGCACCTAAAATGGCTCTGACAGTGACATATCGCATCACTCCAAACATTCCTTTGCTATGACATATTGCATCATATCAGACAGTTGGCTTAGGTTGATGGACAGTTGATCTGGACTGTTGGTTGTCATTGATGTAAAACCTTGGAGAGTGATATTGTAGAGGTAAAATCATGAAGGTGGATTACACTTTTGTGAGAATCGGGTCTCCAAAATTCCTAGCAAACTTTTTTTCGACCGAACCTTTTGACATCAAATTGAACAATACTACGACGGTGCCCTCGAATGTCATGTACCAGATTAGCTAAACATATTTTTTCATCCAGTAACATCTTTTCAGCAGAAAGATTCTTTTGGTCAAAAAAGTTTTCGTCTGAAAAAACCTTTCAGCCGAAAACTATTTTATATATCACCTGCCCATCGGCCATATGATAGTTTTTCGAACTAGTGAGAGTCTTATGATCGTTGTCCATTGGTGAGAGTATGGTCATTGGCGTTCGTTGGTGGTGGTCGTTGTCGTTCATTGGTGGTGGTCGTTGGTGTTTGTTGGTGGCAGTCGTTGGCGTTGGTTGCAGGTATGTTTTAAAATGTTTTTTAGGTAGTTGTAAATTGTTTTAGGTGTTTGTTGTTTTAGTAGTTAATTAAATTATGTTTTAGAATTCGACGTACATGGACAAGGTCGAATTCGTCCCTGTCCATGTGCATGGAAAGGCTTTACCATAGCTTGCTTAGTCCAACTTCTATAAGCTAAAGAGACTCTATTCTAACACAAACTTATTTGTAATCCTCTTCCTGAATTTATTTTATTTATTTCATTTTGTTATCTCAAGGAATATCTCTCATTTTAGCGCTTTACCTAGGGCTTACCTATCCCAACTTCTATATCCCAAAGATACTCTATCCTAACACTAGCTATTGTAATTTCTGGATGAACGATTTCTAAAACTATAGAGGTGGAATTACTAAATCTATGAAGGATGAATCACCGCAATGTTCAGTATTAAGGGTTTTTCTACAACATAAATCTTTGTGTCTAAATTGTAATGAGGGTGGTCTTTATTGGTCTCAACTATTTTGTCTTAGGGGAGAGGTATAGAACCTAAAATAAACCACCAACATTCAAAATCTTAGCACTTTGATATCACTTGATGTATACTTTTTTGACTATCACAATGGATATTTAGATTTTAATACTCTATATAAAATATCCCTGCTTGCATTTAAATGTGTGATGTGCTCCATTTAGCAAGTTTCAATACATGATTTATTATTTAATTCAGCCCTGTCCATGTACATGGTATTTCATTTAAATGATTATATGTTGAGAATCTATAAAATCATATTTACAAAAATGTATGTGGTTTCATGATATTATTTAAATTAAAATTATTGTGAAAATTAAAACTATTGATAAGGATATTGATTAGGATTTGAATATAAGTGTATATAGTTTAATTTATGTAGTGTGAACCAAA
>CBVK0103924741.1:0-20436 GCA_900067695.1 Picea abies
GAAAGTATGATCTAACGTCTAACTGCACACGGGGTTAGTGTAGAAACTTGCAAGTTTGTTCCTAATCTACAAAACTAATACATGCTAACACATATCATCATCTAACCTACAAAATAAAAACAAGACAATTAAGCTACAACAAATTAATCAATTAGATAAAAAACACACATGTACAAGGAATAAGAAAGAGTAGTTAAATTAAGAAATTGCATAAACAACATAAATACAATCACCATACTGTTGGTGGGCCCCCCAAAAAGTCGTGGATACCTTCTACAAGCACACCACAAACATCAATAGGCCAAATTCACCATGAAAACATGAAAACGCAGTGTTGGCACAATTCTGGCAATGTGAAATGTCAAAACAGAGTAAAAACGAGTTTCTGGCAATTCTAATGCTTATGCTACTTGGTTAACAATCTAATGACCATCCTATCAGTATTTATAAGCTTACAACCCAGGTGGTCGATCACAGGAGGGTCGAACCACCTCTAAATTTGACAAATTACAATAAATGTGGGCATAACTAACAAAACGGAGGAAGCCAATAATCGCCCTCTTTGGACAACTGAAATCGAGTTGTCTTGAGCTTAGTAGCTGGAGGGGGTGATGATAAACAAAACCCATGTGCCTTATTTGTCCATCACTAGACGCCAATACCATAACCGCCAACTCGCCTTGCGTTTTTGTGCAATACTGGGTGCTGGAACGAGTGTCGGATCGGGTATCGGAACGAGTGCTAGAACGAGTGCCAGATCAAGTGTCGGAACTGGAAACATGGTGCGTTTTTCCCTATAACAATAGAAAAACATGAATTATCTCTTGGAAACCATAAAACATGATGAATTAAACTTGATTTAATCATAAAACATGAATTACACGTACCTCATGCCAATTATACCATTTTATCATAAAATTCTTCAAAAAGATCCTTCAAAATGTGCAAAACATATATGTACATACGAAAAAAATGTATAATAATTGTCATAAAAATGATCATATCTCGGGCCCAACATTACCCCCACACCTATGAATTTGTAGGTCCCACTGCAAACAAAAAGAAGTTACCCCTCAAAACTAGGCTTGTTGAGGAGGATCGGCTTTGGAAGCTTCTCCTTCTTGCTGTGTGGACTTAGCCTTGTGCCTCTTTTGTTGCTTCAATTGTGCTCTAAGGCTGCAGTTAGATTTAGTCATTTCATCAACCAACCGCTAAAGGGAATTGACCTTTGCCTGAAGGACTGCATTATCATGATGAAGGTGTGTATCTATTGTCTTCCTCTCTTCCAACTGTTGGAGAAGCTTATGGTTTTCTTTTTGTAGTTGCTCTATGGTTGGGACAGAATTGGTGATCTCTGAGGAAGGCTTAGATACTTTGAGGGATGTGGACAGTTTATCAGTTTTAGGATCAAGAGTAGGCATGGGTGAAGTAGGAGTGATGGGAGATCGGAAAGGTGAGGTAGGTTCTGATTTTGTTTTCCTTAGTGGATCTAATCCATCCACAGAGACTTCTCTAGGTTTCTTATGAGGGCTCTCAAGGTCAGAGGACACTTGGATAGGATCCGAAGCAGGTGGAGGTTTTTCATAAGGCTTGTAACACCCTGTTTCCCCCAGTTTGTAAAAATAACGGGACTGGCCAAGAACTATGGCAAACTCATAAATGTGAATACAAACTCATAAATGTGAATATGTGATGTAAATGGACCTTGAGTAAAAGGTTAATAAATGTGAATAACATTATGAATTTTTATTGTAGGACTGCTGAGAGGGGACATGTAGAAAAGAGACCACGATGGCAGTGGAAGGCACCTGAAAAGGTGGCATTAACTTCCACCGAGAATTAATACCGTATTTGGACTCCACTGGCCCAGAGAACCAAAAGCGACTCACTGGCCCTGAATTAAATGCCCCGCAGACTGGTAGGTAGATGGTTCCTTAGGAATTAATGACGGATGGGGAGGTGAACCACCCATCCGTAGAGCCATCATGACTGGCCAGTGTAAGGGTAATCGCACCACACGCAACCTCGCAAGAGGATAAGGCGTGGGGTAGAAGCGATTGGGGGGCAAGCGCGAGGGGAGAACTCTGGCATTATGCAGAGTGAGTGATAGCAGAGAGGAAGGATTGCAGCCTTCACTCCTGGTCACTGGAAAATAGAGACGTAGTCTCACAACATCGTGGTCTCAGCTTGGGGGTGGCTAGTGGTAAATCCGTTGGGAGTCGATAATCCTACGGTTGGGTGGAAACGAGCACCCCTCTCAGCAGTTGCTTGACGCTGGTGTTATCTCTGATAAGTGTTTTGCTTATGGCATCTTGATATGTGTGTATATATATATATATATGTGTGCTTATTCTGATAATTATGCTCATAAGCTATGAAACTGTGAATGATTTCATTATAAGAATGACTGTATGGTATTTTGATCAGTACTAGTAGTTGTATATTTATATGGAAAGACTATGTAGGATTTATGTCTTCATGAATTCGTTATGTGTGTGTGTACTAATCAAATTCAGGCTTCACGTCTGGTTCTCGGGAGGACGACATCCTTACATACCTTAGGTAGTACCCTGAGTAAATATCCCCATAGAAATACCTTCCTTGAAAAGCCTATCAAGAACCGGGAAGGCGGTTGTGAAGGCGTAAGGCCTTAGTAATCCCGCATGAGGAGGAACGATCCTCTTGAGGGCCCAGATGATAGCATAAGGATGAAGTAAAAAATCGACGGATGAGATCCTGTCAAGAGATCTGTGGTCACTCATGACCATCATATCAGAGGAAGAAGATGGAGTGTTAAGTGCTTTAACCCTGATAGGTATTAATCAACGTACGAGATTTCGTCAGGGAATATGCGGTCACCCACGACCGTTAGATTCGTAGGAGAAAGTAGGGGGTTAAATTCCTTACCCCTTTGTTTTCTTGTGTCTTTGTGGGTAGCGAAGATTTTAGGACCGTAGATCCCCAAGTTTCATGAGAGTATCTGGACCGTGGATCTTTCCCATGCCCAGGGAGTCGTGGAAGAATGCATGGGTAGGAACCATTACGAGCCGTCAGATCTCGGCTGAAAAACTCGACAGCTGTTGGATCTGTCAAGAGTTACCCGAGGGATAAGACTCCAGCATATAGGGGCTTTCCATTGTGGAAATCCTGGGATGGATCTGGACCGTCTGTCTAATGGAGGCCATGTATCAAGAGATCTCCCATTTCGAGAAATCAGGAATCGCGGAATCAGGATTCCCGTTGACAAGAGTTTGGGATTTTCCAAGGTGGAAACCCCGAGATAGATTTGAGCCATCCGATTGACGGATGCCACGTGTCATGAGATCTCCCATTACGGGAAATCGGGAATCACGGGATCGGGAGTCCTGGTGACAAGGGATCGAGACTCTCCAAGGTGGAAACCCCGGAGCAGTTGTGGGCCATCTGATTTAAGGAGGTGACATGTCGAGAGATTACCCATTTCGGGAAATCGGGAATCGGGGATTCGGGAGTCCTGTTGACAATAGGTCGGGTTCTCGCCTTGATAAATCCCGACGGAATAGAGGTTGTGGTCATATGGGAAGAGGTCATATCGACCAATGCTTAACCCAAGGGGCTAATATTCGATTGAGGTTCGTTCAACACTTCGGCGTTTCGGCATTCGGGATACCAAAGGGACATGTTACCCCGTGCTCTCAAACCCCGAAGTCCAGACTTATAAACCTCGAGATGTTAACATGTGGTCAGGCTCTGACGAATGGTTAGGATCCTCTCAGAGGATCCTGGGTCTGGGATGACCATCCGATGTGAGGTAGATATGCCAGCTTTATGCTGGGGCGCGAATGCGCATAAAGGTAAGTAGCGAGCAGATCTAGATGGCCAGAGTCCACCTGCTCAGATCTACGACTGAGGATTCATTCCGGAGCCCCCTTGCCATTCTGCCTTTAATGGGGGGGGGTCCGGAATACTATGGCGTGTGAAGTGGTGCCCCTTCTGTCATGTCGACTACCATGTCGCGTTTCCCTCCCTGCCACCTGTGTTCCACTCAACCACGCAACGGGGCCATTTCTCATTGGTTGTTCTCTGGTCCTATTGGGATTGATTCCTATTGGCCATTTGTTGACCCCGTAGGGATTCATCCCCATTGGTCGGTCGCTAGCCCTATCAAGGTTCGACGGTTGTAGAGTCGAACGATTAGACATTACTGTAGCGTGGAGGCACGAAATACAAATAGGCACTGCATTCAAATTGAACCGTGAACATGACCCGCGATCACGTGAGAACGGAGAAGGAGAGAGAAAGAGCCAGCTTACGCTGGGCCTCCATGTATAATTAGGGGTTCTGGTCCGACAGAAGACTAGAAAAATCCGATTTAGGTAGTGGGTATGTGACAAAGTTGCAATATGAACTCTTTGGGACTGTCTGGTATTTCTGCATCATTGAGCAATGATATGGACCGTGGCCCAGTTTCTTGCATATTTTGCATCATAGTACTCTTGTTGGTAATGTATTTGAAATTCACGCTGCCATATACTGCATGAATGTTAGACATTCATTCTTGTGGTGTCCTTCCGTCCTACATGTAGTACACCAAACAACTTCTCATTTGTCCTTACTTTTATTCTGGTTGAGTTGGAACGTTAATTTCTTCAAATCCTCCTTCATTTCTTCGATCGCTGGATCTGTCTACTGATATTGGTTTTCTTCCAATTGCAGGGCTGCCTGCAGAGCCTCTGCCTGCGTCTAAAACTTATGTTTTTGCAATGGATATTTTAAGTGTGGTAGCAGTGAATTGACGAACATGTGCCTATGATGCATATTGGTCATGAGGTATTCAAATTTCCCTTCAGTCGCTTGAATCTCTGGTCAATATCCCATATAGATTCTCCCAGTTTTTGTCTAATTTCAATTATCTCATTCATGTACTGATCTTCTGAACTCATCTTCTAGAACTCATTTATCAACAATTTCTTGATGTCTGCAATTGTTCTGATTGTCCCTGGTGGATTGTTTGTAGCTAAACTCATATACTTATCCAGTGTGCGTTCCCTTAGTGTAATCTCTAGTTGTGCTAGTTTAGTATCTTCGTCTGTGATCTGTTTTTCTTCCCAAATTTTCTCACAGATGAACAAATGTTTTTACAGGTCCTCCGACGCTTCTCCTTTAAATTCTGGTAACTTGATGGTGGGATCGTGTCCTGCCATTCTGAACGTTGAACTACTACCTCTGCATGGTGTAGATACTTGACTAGTACTACCTGAAATGGCTCCTCCAGTTGTTGTTCCTTGTGTAGATGTATTTCCTGCTGTTTGACTTCTTTCGAACTTCGGTTGTCTAAACGATGGTGTTCTCTTTGGTGTATTAGTCGCACATGGGTTTATGGGTTCCACACTGACATTAATATGGATAGGATTGTTTCCTTCTCTTACCATTCTTGGACCTCTCGTCTTCCTCTCATATGTTGTGTGTAGAATTTCCTCAATCTGCTCCACAACCCATAGATCCTCTACCTCTTCCTCGTCACTCACCAAGCCTTCCCTCGCGGGTACGACTCTCTTCTTGGTATTCACCTTGTATTGGTAGGGTACTTCGTTACGCGTCTTTACAGTTGTCGCCATGATCCGCTTGGTCTAGTCGCCATCCATCATGATTGGGTCCAAGGGTTCCTCCTTTTTGCCCTTATTTTTTTTTTTTCTGTCAGTGCTTCCCCCCTTCCCCCATGCACGGAAGGAAGTTTAGCTGCCCGACTCCATTGTCATTACACCTTTGTTGTATAACAATATTTTGATATAAGTATACAACGATCTAATGTAACTTCCTCGCGGTTCGCGTAGAAACTCTTGCTCCGCTGCGTTGTACGACTTCGCTGTGTCTATTGCAAACTCTGTTATAAATCCTGCCACAATACTGTCGAACCAAAAGTCTATTGCGCGAGTGAATTTTTTGTTCACCTGCTGTAACTGCTCAATCTGTACTGGGGTCCACTCTAACTGTTAGATCCGGTTCGTTGCATGGTCATCCTTCAACCTTAGTATCCACTCCTGCAATAAGTGTGTAAAATCATAGAAAAATACTTCATGCAAATCAGTAAACATGTATTTCTCAATGTATTTGTGGGGTGTTACTCTAGGGTTTCTATTATCTTTCTGTGCAAACTCCAGTTCTTTTGTTCTTAACCAGTTTTCGATCTCTGCTTTTGTGGGATTCCACGGTCTCAACATCCCCTTCTAGTGGCTCATTGCTTTCTTATCTGCTGTAATATTCTCTTGATCTTATATATCTTTTAACAAAGCTTCAACATATCTCATCTACTCAATCCTCTACTATTCCTACCAATGGCAACATAACCATTTGTTGGTTCTCACTTACTATATCCTATCTAAGTTCGTATTTGAGTGACCCAAGGTTCATGTCTGTTCAGGGTTCCAACAAAGACTCTAAAACTATCGGGCCTCCTGGTAAACCAGAAGGCAATGCAACGCACTGCGCCGTCTCACCCAAGATAGTCTTAATGGGTGGCTACAATACTCAGGTGTTTGCAGCCTAGGATTGAGTATAGAATCTATGAGAATTGTATGTTGAAGGTTCTATTGTAACTTATTCACGTAATACATTGTTATCATGATTTATGCAGGAAATATAATAACTCATTCATTTAGCTTATCAATATCTACTGAAAGACAATAAAGACATACATGCATTCAATCACATAACACAGATGTTACCGTGGTTCACCCCCCCCTGGGGTTATGTCCACAAAGATCTAGTTTTTAGCTCTTTTATTATAGTCATTATGTCCCTACAACGCCGCATGCTTTACAACTCTTCACAGTCTGGTTAATATATATTATGAGGCGGACTAGATTGCACCAGGATCCTCAACCTGCGATCTAACCCTCAATATCTACCTTCCTCAGTCCTCTCTAGCTCAAGAGATTACAAAAGTAGGTCATACATCAAAATATTACATAGCATTCGTTTATTTGTATTCATCTTTCTATATCTCTATCAACTTACTACAACAATCATTTCTCTCCACAATAACGACTAGTCCCCTCTTTGAGACCTAGGTATCTCTATTTATACGTTTCTGGCTCTTCAACTATTACAATACATTGCAAAAAACCTAACCCTAACGTCATTAGGTCTTCCATGCATGCACACATGTTCTATCTTCTAGCTGTCTCTTTCCTCATGCATGCCTTCTTTCCCAAAATCACCTTGCTTTCCTCTTTGTCTTGCTTCCAACACCACTCGTTTGTAGATTGTCCATGATCAAGCATCTTGACTTTCTTGATCCCATTCCCATCTCTTCAATCTTTGGTAAAACCACACAATTATCTCTATGGATTCTCCTCACCACCTCTATTATGTACACATGGAAAGTCTCCATCCTTTAATATCATTCTCCTTCACATTATCTTCTGTCTCGTGAACCTCCAATCATCCTTGGATTTTTTCTACTGATGGCTATCATATCTCACTTTGTTTAACATCGTCCCTTATTGCATGTCATTTGGTATATGTTGTAATGTCCCCACTATAATCCCCAGTTTAATCAATGCTTAATGTAGATATAATGTGTGGCCACGACCAAGCAATGTATATACAAATTGTATTTCTAATTTTTAATAATAAAATGTGATCTTAGCTGCTAAGGGAAAATGGACAGAGATGGGGGATGAATTAATCCACAAGAGAGGGGAGGGTCTAGGAGAATGTCTAAGAGAGGGGTCCAAGGGAGGATTACCCATGTCTATTAATTCCACCCACATTCCTTAATTTTGTTATCATTATGTATTAAAATATATTTTATGATTGAGTGTTCTCAAAGCCAATCATTGAATGCATGTAAGAGGGTGGGTGTGAGAAGTCACATCCTATAGTTATTGTGAGCATGGGGTTTGAGTATAATCATCTTGGGGAAGTGTGTGAGTCAAGCAAGAAAGCCAAGGAAAATAAATTCATAGGGGCAACTACAACAATTTTAAGACATTCCATTTATGGGCATGAACATCAAGCAGAGAGCAGAAAAGAGAGTTTGGAGTTGCAACATCCATGGAGGGTGAATTATGGAGCATGCTAGAGTGTATTTGGATAGTTTTGGAGTTGAATATTGAATAGTCAAGTTGTCAGGATTTAAGAGTGAACCGTGAGTTGCATTGTAACAATATGTGTTTGTTGTTATTTGTTGGTAGTTTTTCCTAGCAGTGAGTTCCCTTGAGTTTCCAGTAGAAAGATTCTTAGTTACATGTGCCAGAGAGAACCTGATAAATGAATGAGACACCTGAGGGACTCATATCATTGAATGAGGTACATTCATTGGGTTGGGGAGGTCAAGAGGTAGAAAGCTAGTGGAAAATCGAGATAGTTGTAGGAAAATACCAGTGGGTTGTGGGATTTATGAGTTGTGAGTGGACAATAAGAGACCACCCTCTTTTGTGGATTTCTAGCCCCAACTCAAGGGTGATTTGATATTTAGATTTGGAATAGCAAGTCTATGGTTTGGTAAAATGTTCGTCCCAAGCAGCTCATTGCATAAAAAGTTAAGTGTTTTATCGTGTGTTGTGTTATTTTATGTGTTTAATTGTTGTGCATGAACTCTGTGAATGAGATTGATTTATGTGTTGTTGTAATTGAGTTTATTAGCTGCATTTTATGTCTATTTTAGAATGTTGTAGATGCTTCTAATTCATTGTATTATAATTAGTTAAATTTGGTTGAAATTTGTAGTTGGTAAGATACAACAATTAATTAGATAGAATAAATTTTTGTTTTTATGAGTTTTTCGTACGTAATGGTCCTCAACTGGGCTAGGGGGATGTTACATTATAGTTTTGAAGCCTCTGGTTCAAACACTGGACCCGTATGGGTGAAGAACTAGAGTGAACTGCTGAAATTCATTGTTACAGATTTTGGTCTGTCCGAATTTGGGGAAAATGAAGAAATTAGAACGAAATCCCCAAATTTGTGCGCAAATTTTGAGTTTTAATTTCCTCAGATCAGTCGAAGAGATGATCTAGGGCATGAATTTGTGAGTTGAAAAACTAAAATTTGATCTGGAAGGTCGAAAATTCATGTTCTAATGGCAGTCATAGGAGTTGGGAGAATTCAGTGAATCGATGGTCGAGATCGTGTTCGATCTCAAAATCAACGGCCTAGATTCATTTTGATAAATTTAAAAACTTGTAAGGTTTTTGGAGTTTTGCAAAGGGAGAAGATCAACAACTAGGATCTATTTTCGGTGTCTACAAAGGAAGAGAATTAACGACCGAGATTCATTTTTGACGGTTGAGAAAATGAAACAGATCGATGGTATGGATTCATTTCAGATTGTTAGGAAGTTGGAGCCTATCGATGGTCAGGATTTGCTATCATAGCTTGGAAAATATAGTAAATCAACAATCGAGACTCGCCAACATAGTTGGGAGAAGTTTGTTATATCAACGGTCGAGATCATTTTGAATGGCAGGTCGACTATCCAGATTTGTCAGGGATTTGGTCAAAATTTTCTAAGTCTTGAAGTTGGCCAAGCGAATTTACCGATGGCCGAGTCAGTCAAATTGGCGAAATGTTTTAGTCCCCAACAAAAATCGTCAACGACCGATGGTTGGGTGTCAGTCGATTTAGAAAATTGTTTTGACTAAGCAACAAGAATTGTCGATGGTCGATGGTTGGGGGTGAGCCGATTTTGTGAGGTGTCGGTTCGTCCTAAAGAAATGGTCGATGGACAATGAAGAAAAGAGGGTGATGACATGTCATGCCATGTCAACATCCATGTGTCATGCCACATCATCCACAGTATCATGTTTGAGTCTATGTGTCATGTCACGTCAACATCCACGTATCATGCCATATCAACAATTTCCACGTTAGCCAAGAAATGGTCGACGATTGGTTCGACCAAATTGGATAAGTGTTTTCGGCAGTCAACGAGAATGGTTGATGGTCGGGTCGGATGAATTGATAGAGTGTTGCATCCACCAATGAAAACCATCGATGGTCAATGATTGGATCGGTCGATTTAGCGAGGTATTGCAATAGTTTTCCAAGAGAAAGGATTGATGGTTGATGATCGGGTGTCGGGGAGATTGGTGAGCAAGTGGCTTGCCAAAAGAAAGCGTTGATCGTCCATCGTCGATGGAGCTCAGATCAATGGTCCATATCAATTCAAGATGTCAATCGATGATGAAGATTGATCTGCAAGGTTTGGAAAGGATTAGTTGATCAACGACTCAGATGTCACCCGATTAAATATCAACGACTCATATTTAGAGGGTTGTTATAACAGTAAAACAATGAGCTTTCAGTGATTTTTTCGAGATTTTGAAGGTCATGAACTTGTGGGACAATTTTGAGACCCTAAACGACATTTTTAGGAAATCAAAACCAACATACCCTTTGTCTTTATAGATTAAATAAAAGAACTCGGAGAGAGTTATCTTAAAAGCTACTATGGGCACAAAACAAAGCTCGTATGAGAAAGTTACAGCTAAAACAGTTAAGGTAAAATTTCAACACCAATTTACTTCCAGAGGGAATAACTCATTGCTCATAAGTATGTTCGAGGCACGGGAGTAATCTATGGAAATACTTTGATCCATATAAGATAGCCATGAAGTCATATTTGGGATATGGGTACCTAAAAATGAGTAGGAAGAGAAAAATGATACTTTTAACATACAGATAAATTTGGAAAAATAGTCTAAATTTCTCTAAACCATAACTTTCAACCCGGAGCTCATATTTGAGAAAACAAATAGTCGTTGGAAAGGTATCGAGGAAGAGAATACATATATCCACCCAGAATATTGAATTGAGCACTAAATTTTTCTCAGAAAGTAATAAAGAGATTTATGTAGCAATAAGAGAGTGAAAAATGCAGCTTGAAAATGTTGTAACTTTTTGCTCATAACTCAGAATGAGGCATGAGTACAACCATTGGAGAGTTGTTTCAGAGAGGAATACATATAAGGAATCAAAGTATGAATTGATGCATTGTGTTATTCATAAATTTATGAGAAGAATAAAATGTATTCTAACTAATGAAATGTTTTATTTTATGCATGTTCTAACAATAATTATTACATGCACATTTCTTGCAGAATTAAAGGTACACACAATAACTTTAGTTCTTATATGATGATTGGAGTTATGGAAGATGCCCAAGGATCTTACATCCATGAAGAGGAGGTCAAAGGTCTACATGTTAGCATGGAAAATGTTGAGATAGAGTATAATGGGGGAAGAGACATGCATGAACCTGTAACTATGAGAAGGCCGCATAGAGAAATGCAAAGCTATATGGTCGATAATGAAAGGATTATGAAAGCTCGGGAAGAGATACTTCAAATGTTGAATATGTAGTATAAAAAAGTCAATAAAGACTTTGGCACCAAGCAAGCAACTAGTGCTAGAAAAGTGTCAGCATCTAGATCTCATAGTAAAAAGGATGATCATGAGAATGATAGGCGGTCAAAAAGTATGAGAATGTGTCACCATTCTCTGGTGCAATCCAACAGGAGAACTCATGCAATTTTAGGGCCATGAAGTAGCCAGAGTGTTTCTCATGTTAGGAGATAGAGAAGAAGGCCCGAAACAAATATCTTGCAAGGTGAATTCAGAAAAATTAATCCACCAACTTTCAATAGTGAGAACAAGAAATGAGAAAAGGTCAAGGCCTGGTTGTTGGAAATGAAAACATATTTTTAGTTGCATGATTACTCCTCAAGGGTAGAAGCTAGAATTGCAACCTATACCACTTGCAAGGAAAGGTGACCATGTGGTGGGATCAACTTAGGCAAGTCAAGCACTTTGATGATAAGAGAATCTCATGGAGGCAGTTCAAAGAATATTTTCAAGAGAAATATTTGTTTGAGCATTGTTATGAAAGAGTTCTTTGAACTCAAGTTGGAAAGCAAGACAATGGACAAATATGAGAAGATATTCTTTGAGTTGTTGAAATACGTTGACTTATTAAATGATGAAAATGCCAAAATTCAAAGGTTTCTAAGCGGGTTATCATGTTTCTACAATGACAAGAAACAATATGATAACCCCAAAACTTTGAAGGAATCCGTAAGGAGAGAAAAGCATCTTTATGAGCATAGCAGATGAAGGTCATCTTTCCAAAAAGCTTTGAATGACAAGATGAAGTGTAAGAAGGATCAAATGAAGAAAGGTTTTAAGCCACCATTTTTTAAGAACAACTCCCAAACAAATAACAAGGTTAGTCAACCCATAACATTGAGCAAAATACTACAAATTCATTTGGGAATAGGCCAAGGCAGCAACATGTACAATGTTGGAGATGTGAGGGAAATCACTTATATAGGGATTGCTCTCACAAAGGAGAAAAAATGAGGATTTTCTACAACATTCATGAGGCCCAAACGGTTGAAGACATGGAAGGAAGCATGCCAATGATTTATGCAGTGTTGGACAACAAGCACACATAATATCAATCCCCCATGATTGAAGTGGACAGTAAGATTGATAACCAACCCAAAGCAATTTTAATTGATTTTGGAGCTAACCATAGTTACATCAACTCTAACATTGTTGAAAGATTTCACTTGCAAAAGAGTAAGCATAAAAAATCTTGGTTAGTTTAGTTAGCCACAAGAGCTAAGAGGAAAATCAATAAGCTAATTAAAAATTGTCCAATAGACAATGAATGGACTCAGCACAAAGGTAGATGTGAACATCATACCATTGAGTTCATATGACTTTTTAATTGGCCTGGATTAGTTGGAGAAACATCATGTTGTCCTAGATTGTTATAACACGACAATCATGTTTTGATGAAGAAGAGAAGTAAGGCAAAGTTCAAGGCATTCCAAGAGTTGTAATTGTTAGAGAGATTTATGCTATGCAATTGAAAGAGTTTCAGAAAGGGGTGTCAAATTTTTGCAGTCCATATGGAAGAGGATGCCATAGATAAAGTGGCAAGCATTGAAGACCATCCAGTCTTGAGAGATTTTGAAGATGCTTTTGGGAAAATTTCAAGATTGCCACCAAAGAGAGACATTGATTTCTCTATTGATTTAATGTCAAGAGTTTCCCTAGCATCAAAGACATCATACATAATGGACACCAGAGTTGATGGAGTTGCATATGTAGCTTGAAGAAATTTTGAATAAGGGGTGCATACGTCCAAGTGTGTCACCTTGGGGTTCCCCAGTTCTTTTTGTGAAAAACAAATATGAAACCTTAAGGCTTTGTATTGATTTCAAGTAGTTGAATAAAGTAACCATAAAGAACAAATATCCATTGTCAATAATCGATGATTTATTTGATCAGTTGAAAGGTGCAAGAATATTTTTCAAGATCGACTTGAGATTGATTATCATCAAGTGAGAATAAATGAATAAAATATTAGCAAGATAACATTCATGACAAGATATGGTCATTATGAGTTTATGGTAGTAATGTTTGGACTATCAAATTCCTCATTTGTTTTCATATGCTTGATGAATAGAGTGTTCAGAGAATACCTGGACAAGTTTGTAATTGTGTTCATATATGACATACTCATCTACTCTAATTCAGAGGAGGAACATGAAAAACATTAAGAATGGTGTTAAATGTTTTAAGAGAGCATAAGTTGTATGTCAATCTAAGTAAGTGCATATTTTATCAAAAAAATATTCATTACTTGGGGTTTATTATTTCAACAGATGGGATAATAATGGATCCTGAGAAGATAGAGGTCATTAGAGGATGACCAACGCCAAGAAACGTCATGGAGTTCAGACCATTCATGGGTTATATGGGTTATTACGAAAATTCATAAAATGATTCTCAAATATTGCAAACCCAATCACTTCTTTGCAAAAGAAAGAAGTGAATTGGAATGGACTTTCAAGTCTGGAGAAAGCTTTCAACAACTGAAAGACATCTTGACAAGTGTGTCAATCATTAAGATTGTAGCTTCGGATGAAGATTTTGTTGTGTGCACAGATGCATGCAAAGAATGGCTCAGTGGAGTCCTCACACAAAAAAAATCATGTGGTATGTTATGATTCCATGAAACTAAAAGCGCAAGAGAAGAATTATGCTACACATGACTTAGAATTAGTAGCAATTGTACATACATTAAAAATGTAGAGACATTACCTCATGGTGAGGAAATTTGAGCTAAGGACGGACCACTGTGGTCTGAAGCTTTTGTTTGGACAACCCATATTAAATGTCAAACAAACAAGATGGCTTGAATTGCATAATGAGTATGACTTTGACATTAAGTACGTCAAGGGCAAGGAAAATCAAGTGGTTGATGCACTTAATAGAAGAACTCACGAAACCCATATTGCAACCATTAATAGGTACAACACAGATTTAAAAGACTGAATTTTATGGGCTGCAAATTCATATCAACATTATCTAAAAATAAAATAAAAAGCATTACAACAAGACAATTTGCAGTAGAAATTTAAATATTATGAGTTGCAAGAAGATGGAATTCTTATGTACAAATGAAAAGTATGTGTTGAATTGCAGTGAGTTGAAAAATGTAGTAACGAGGAAAATGCACTATGTGTCATACGTTGGACACCCAAGATATTAGAAAACAATTGCAGTTGTAAGAAGCCAATGCTTTTGGCTAGGAATGAAGAAAGAAGTGGTTAATTATATAGTCATGTGTCTAGAGTGTCAGAAGTTGAAGATAGAGCATATGTATCCAACTGAGTTATTAAAAAATTGCCAACACTGAAGCAACATGATTCCATCATGGTGGTGGTGGATAAATTAACTAAGACAACACATTTTATTCCAATAAAAATAACACACAAGACAACAAATATTGCATAGATCTACATGAAATAAGTTGTTAGGCTACATGGAGTGTCTAAGACAATAGTTTCAGATAGAGATCCCAAGTTTACATCCAATTTTTGGAAAGGTTTGTTCAAAGGCTTTGGAACAAATTTAAATCTCAGTACAACATATCACCCAGAGTCGGATGTGAAAACATAGATGACTAACAAAATAATTGAGGATGTGCTTAGAATGTATGTGATGGACGAGCCATCAAATTGTGAGAATTATATTCATTTAGTTGAATTTGCTTACAATAATAGGTATCAGACCTCATTGAAAATAACTCTGTTTGAAGCATTGCAAGAAGTTTAACACACTAATGAGTTGAGATAATCCAATAGACAAACGATTATTGGGCCAAATTTGTTAAATGAAATGGAAGAGCATATAACAAATATCAAACACAAATTAAAGACAAACATAAAAGTTATGTAGACGAAAATAGAGTTTTTAAAAATTTCAAAGTGGACGAACATGTGTTTTTAAAAGTGAAAGCAAAGAGAAGTTCATTGAGATTATGAAGTTTCCCAAAGTTGACAGCGCAATATTGTGGACCTTTTGAAATCTTAGAAAAGATAGAACCGATTGCATACATGCTAGCATTACATGCATCAATGAGAGTGCATAATGTATTTCATGTGCCATTATTAAAGAAATATGTGTTTGACCCTAACCATATAATTGATTGGAATGTGAACGAAGTGGAGCAAAAAAGAGGATTTGTGGACGGAACCATTGCACATCCTAGACCAGAAAGTCAAAGTGCTCAAGAACAAAGCCATAGGATTGGTAAATGTTCAAGATCTACTATGGTCCTGAAGATGTTACATATGAGCACGCAGAAAACATGCAGGGGGAATACCTACAATTTTTTGTCAATTTTGAAGAAAACATAATGCAAGACTATTTTGAACAACTAGAGTTCTGGAACCACATCCTAGTGTCCTAGCCAACCTGCACTAGGAGGCCCTGATAAATGAATGGTACCTTACTTGGGTTAGCCCTAATAAACGAATGGTACATTCCTTGGGTCGACGAGTTGAGAAGCATAGGCGATTTAATTGGCATTGTTGTTAGAGTTGTAAAATTGCAAAATTTTATTTCTTTAAGCATTGTGATGTAAATTTGTATATGTATGCATATCGACATAGTGTGCACCGAGTACGGCACACAATCGTAGTGGAGGGGGAATGTAATGCCCCCACTATAATCCCCAGTTTAATTAATGGTTAATGTAAATATAATGTGTGACCACAACCAAACGATGTATATGCGAATTGTATTTCTAAGTTTTAATAATAATAGGTGATGTCAACTTCTAAGGGGACATGGGCAGAGATGGGAACTGAATTAATCCACAAGAGAGGAGAGAATCTAGGAGAATGTCTAAGAGAGGCGTCTAAGAGGGAATTACCCGTGTCTATTTATTCCACCTACATTCCTGAATTTTATTATCATTTGTATTAAACTCTATTTTATGATTGAGTGTTCCCAAAGCCAATTATTGAATGCATGTAAGAGGGTGGGTGTGAGAAGTCAGATCCCATAGTTATTGGGAGCATGGGGTTGAGTACAATCAGCTTGGGGAAGTGTGAGTCAAGCAAGCAAATCAAGGAGAAGAAATTCATAGGGGCATCTACAACAATTTTTAAACATTCAGTTTTTGGGCATGAACATCAAATAGAGAGCAGAAAAAGAGTTTGGAGGTTGAGCATCCATGGAAGGAAAATTATGGAGCATGCTGGAATGTATTTGAAGCGTTTTGGAGTTGAGGACTCAAGAGTCAGGTTGTCAGGCCTGAAGAGTGAACTCCTGTGTGAGTTGCACTATAACAACAAATGTTTGTTGTTGTTTGTTGGTTGTTTTTCCTAGTAGTGAGTTCCATTGAGTTCTCAGCAGAGAGATTCATGGTTACATATGCCAAGGAGACCCTAATAAATGAATGGGACAGCCAAGGGACTGAGATCAGTGAATGGATACATTCCTTGGGTTTGGTAGGTCGAGAGGAAGAGAGTTGGTGGAAAATCCAGATAGCTATAGGAGAATATCAAGTGGATTGTGGGATTTTTGAACTATGAGTGGAGAATGAGAGACCACCCTCTTTGGTGGATTACTAGCCCCAACTCGAGGGTGACTTGCTATTGAGAATTAGAACTACAAGTCTATGATCAGGTGAAACGTTCATCCCAAGCAATTGGTTGCACAATTATTTTGAAAGATAAGTGTTTTATCTTGTGTTGTGTTATTTTGTATTTAATTGGTGTGCATGAAATATGTGTATGAGACTGATTTATATGTTGTTGTAATTGAGTTTATAAGCTGCATTTTATGTATTTTTAAAATGTTGTAGATGCATCTAGTTCATGGTATTAAAATTAGTTAAATTTGGTTGAAATTCATAGCTGGTAAGCTACAAGAAATTAATTAGATAGCAGAAATTTTCGTTTTTATGAATTTTCCACACGTAATAGTCCTCAGCTGGGCTGGGGGATGTTACATATGTTATAATCTCCTTTACTAACATCCTCATTGGAGTTTCCCATATTTAACCTATCTCAAATATCAATATCTATCCACTCAAGAGCCTCTTTCTTATCCATTCTCGTAGACTATGGCGACCCTTGACTTGTTCTTTTGATCACTCCCCATTATGCCTTTGGGCTTCTTCACATCCACCAATAGTGATCTCCATTGGACATTTCATACGACAAGTTCACTTCAGGACTCCTTGGCCTTCTATGTTTGCATTCTCTCTCTCTGCATATCCTCCTATGCTCTCCTTGGGCCTCTTCATTTTTTGTGTGATGTACCTGCATCACTACTAATAGCAAACCATTCCTATTTTATATCCAAGATAACCCGTAATTTATAACTCAAACACAACCTTCAATGCTTAGTGGCCTATACTCTATACTTTCCATGCAATCATAGAATATTTGCAAACAAGGGTATTGTCAAATTCAACTCCCTGTAATATATACGACTTTGGACATAATTACTCACAATTATTCATCTTAAATATGAAATATTGACTCTCTTATTCAAGGGTGGCAAGTACCTCACTGAATTTGAGCAATGATGCATTAAGTTTGCAAGATCATATTTCTCTAATAAATATGGAAATTAAAGGGAAAAAATGAAATGCACAAATATATCCTTTTAAGGATTTTTAGCATGGTTGATATGTTGCATGAACAGCTTTGTAAGATGTTCTTGAGCATTTTTACTTCAACACGAAGCAGCAACAAGTCCAAGAGGCTTCCGTTTCCTTTTCATATTTATCTTGTTTATAAACAATGCAAAAGAGAAATGCATTCACATCATACATCTAACTGTTAAGTAATCAATAATCTTCACTATTTAAATAAAAGAAAATACATCCACATATTATACTGTTCCCTGTGGTTAGCTGTTGACTGCAATTTTGCTACCAATTGACGGTTGAATTGGACTCAACATGTAGGTCACCAGTTGCCTACTTACATTGAGCTTAGCTTGCAGGGCCGTGTTTGCCTGCTTGCATTCCACTCATAGATTCTTGTCTGTTATAGTGCATCAGTTGGGCTTACTTTGCAGATTTTCCAATGTAATATTGACTTGCCGAAGGGTTCCTTTTGAAGACCAGAAGTTTACATGAGCATGTTAAGCATCTTTTTCCTTGTAGCTTGCAAGCTATGATGGTTCATTACACCACTATTGGGATAACCTTCCAAGTTGCCTTGAATATATGAGGTGTATAATTTCAATCGGAGGGCAACAGTGCTTGATAGCTGCATCTGCATTTCTTTCAGTGACAACTATTGAGTTTTTCCTGGTAGTTTAACATAGAATTTCCTCACTGAACATGCAATACTGTTCTGAATAGAGTCGTAGTTTAACATAGAATTTCCTCACTGAACATGCAATACTGTTCTGAATAGAGTCTAGACCATAGTGCTGAATTGCTGTTGATAGGTTTCTCATCACATCAGAACTTCTAGGTTGATCAATCAATTAACAAAAAGAATGAATAAATTGAATCTGAATTTCTGCATTCCCACCTTCAACTAGGCCAAAGGGATCTTTTCCTTCACACCTGTAAAGAATTTGCTGTATGAACAAATATTAAACCATGGACATTTTGTGCCATGGCCAATCCTTACAATAGGATCAAATCAAAATGCAAGCAAAGTCTACAGTGCAGACCCATATCTCTGTCATGTTTGACAGACTTCTGTTGCAACTTCTGCAACAGTAAGAATCATATCAGAGTCCTCTCTCAAACAATGTTTTCGCAGCTTTACATGTGGCCACCTTACTGCTTTTTTGTGAGAATCTCCTCCTCCGCCAAACGTAGGGTTTCTTTCAAATGGTCAGTGAACTTTTCAAAAATGTTTTTTGTGATCCTCTTTTGAGATGTAGTGCTCTTAAGCCATGCAATGCCCACGAATACTCTGACATTGCATGCTTCTGATGCAGAGAGTGGACTCTCAAGCTCTCTCCTTACCTGGAGCTATACGCAAATGCAAAAAATAAGTCACATTTTCTTGCAAATCAAAGCTGCCATGAAAAGTAGTAAAATAAAGAAAATGAAACAGCAAATCCACTTGCTATTCAAAATTTCTATGTACAATAAATTGGTAATGGGTGCAATCAAAGAGATTAGGAAGCACCTGAAAATGGTCGCCAAAAGGCACGCCATGAAGGGTAAGAACTTCATCAATAATCCAGCCATTTCCATTATCAAGCTTTGACTTTTGCTGGATACTTGTGATCTCGACACCGAAGCCGGAAACATTTCTATTGAACTTGTACCAGATCTGTCTCTGGTATACTTTTTGTTTGTAAATTTCCCATGCCGTGGTTCTGTAGTTCAGGCAACCAGATTTCTCCATTATCTTTTTGTCTAAGCGACCCCCATCATATAACTCCATGAGCGACTCAACCTGTCAATAGGAATTGCAAAAACAATTTTAGTAAGGATGTCCTTCTGAGCAACAAGTGATGACTGAGTTAGTAAGAGCCACTTCCCACAGGCTGTTGAGTTTCATAGTTTATTATATCAGTACTGCAGCATGCTCTTACCAAAACAAACCATCAACACAACAGTTTGTCAGAAACAGCCTAAGGACCAGAACAACAACTTGGCAGGAATGCAGAACAGGGAAATACCTCATGAATTGAGATACTTACACTGAAAGGCAATGTTTGTGAATGGACCTTAGTCATGCTGGCTTCCTCAACACCCAAAAAATATCCAGAATCTTCGTTTTGGTGATCCCCTGAATCTGTCGGTTCCTCATCCTCTACTATTTGCATCTTCTGCTCAAGACTCAGTGCCCTATTCCTCCATAGTGCCATGATTGTCCTGTTTGACATATAAATCATAGTTTCTCAGGAATGGGGAAAGAAAGATATTTCAAGTTTTGTTCAAAATGCCAAACTAGCTTGTCTCAAATTCATGTACATCCACTCTTTCTTTTCAAATTGCTTCATTCAAATTCACGCACATCAATCCTCTTTTGTTAATCCGATATTACTTCTGCTATTTTTACAAAGTGACAGAGGACTATGTATGGTTGCCGGGATGAGAAAAGAACTCAATGTGTACCTGCACGCGACATTGTAGGAAACAAACGACTGGAAATGGAACTT